>OY744524.1:6814533-6867033 GCA_963556195.1 Sepiola atlantica
TGACAGGGCAATGGTCAGATGGATCTGTTTGGTGAGGCCTGAACAGTACGTTTCTTTTGAATCCCTGCTCTCACAGGTCGACTTGAAAAGCCTTGCGGGCATCATGCGAAAGAACAGACTGCGTTGGTTGGGTCACATTGAGCGTAGCGATGGCTGGATTGCTAAAGTCCGACAGTTGAATGTGCCAGCAGAGAACATCACCACTGGCAGACCCAAGTTGACTTGGGAGGACGTAGTCAAACGTGATAGGAGGGCCATGGGTATGGATTCCATCAAGCCTTGCCAAAGACAGGAGTGGAGAGGAAGACTTAGATTTCGAGACTAGACAATCAGGCCCCACCCTCATCAGAGGATTAATTGTGGCCTGATTCAACAAATAAACCGGTTGATGATGATGATGATGATGATGATGAGTCATATATTGTCGTAAGCAAATAGACTTGAAGGATAGTTTATATGTAACACATTGATGGGGTCCAATCAGGTACTACCACTCTGTCAGAGTCGAACTGATTGTAGTGGTAACTAAGTGATGACTACCTCTCCCCAAAGCTCCGAAATTGGGGCCTCATCACTGGATAAAAGTTTGAATTATCCAGGACGGTTGAGGGAGAGCCTGGGTAGTTGATTGGGTTGGAAATTAGGGTAGGCAGAAAAATAGTTAGAAAGAACTCAGAAAGATGTATTTTGGAGTAGTGGGTTGTGGTAGAGACAAACACCTTGCTCAAGGGTATCTGAGGCAGCTTACTCGAGACAATTTCTATCTAACTCATCAAAGGGGTCCCAACAGATACTACCACTCTGGGTCAGAGTGAACCTGGGAGTCATGGTAATTAAAGGGGTAACTCCACACTCCCCAAAATCCCCCCAAATTGGAGCTTCATCACTAGATAAACTTTCGTACACAGGACTATTACTGCTAAGTATCATGTAACACTGATCTTAACCAAAAAAGGTGAGACCATTGAAAGATTCTAGCCTCGGAAAAGTTAGAGTTTTTAGAAGGCAAAAATTGTTCTTTTTTTTTTTTTAATTAAGTTCATAGAAATATTTAAAGAAATTTGAAAACCAAATAATGTGATTTTTATTTTAATGAATAAAATCATTTATTTTAAAAGCTGAGACTTTCGACGGGTAAAATGTCATTTTCAAAGCAAGACTTTTTTTTTCTTCATTCTATTGGTATTAGCCCAAATATACATCCGATCTTGGTGACAAATGTTTTAAAAGTAAAGTCCAGGGTCAATGTATTTAGCATGGTTGGTGCTTTTTTTTTTAATTAAAGGAGATGGTCACATCTTAATGGGTCACTATTTATCAAGGCCGAAAGACACTTGAGGATAAGAGTTTATGAGATGGATGGACTGTCGGTTTAATAATGAAGAATATTATGAGAGGATTGAAAACGATTGATGGAAAGTTTGATTACCAAATATTTGTTGACATTAAATTTAAAGATGGCTATGTTGTATCTGCAAAGAATCAGTCTCGTGGTAATGTGTTCTATAAATAAAAAAAAGTTCTTGGAAAGAAACCCTGCTCATGGAAATTCTGGGATTGGAGCTCAGTCGATCATCTTCAATGGAAAGAAAGATTGGCAACGTCTCTTCTGATCGAAAAGGGCTGTAGAGAACAGAACCAACTAGATTGCGAAGTCGATTTGTACTTTGTCAAGAAAAAGTGATCTGAGTGGTACCTCCTCACATGTGGTAGAAGTGGTTTTTTAGTGGTAGAAATACCTCATCTTGTGACGTATTTGACTTTTATATAGATAGAGAATTGCATCGGAAGTGAAGTACTTCATATTTCGTTTTTTTTTGTGGTAGAAATACCTCATCTTGTGACGTATTTGACTCTTATATAGGTAGACAATTGCATCGGAAGTGAGGTACTTCATATTTTGTATTTTTTTGTGGTAGAAATACCTCATCTTGTGACGTATTTGACTCTTATATAGGTAGACAATTGCATCGGAAGTGAGGTACTTCATATTTCGTTTTTTTGGTGGTAGAAATACCTCATCTTGTGACGTATCTGACTTTTTATATAGATAGAGAATTGCATCGGAAGTGAGGTACTTAATATTTTGTTTTATTCCTCATCATATCAAGTTTTATTCAAAATAGATAGTTGAAATATGTCATTCACAAAATCTATTCAGCTCGCAAAGTAAAATTATCTATTCCGCCACGAGACGCTGAAAACAATAACAAAAAAAAAATGAGAATATTAAAAAAGAAATTGTAGCAGAATTTATTAATAATGCATAGTAAGCAAATGGGGAAGATGAAACAAACAAAAAATTAAAAAAGACTCCAAAAAACATAATGGACAAAAAAACAAAACAAACAAAAAACACAAAACAAACATGTAAAAACAACAAAAAAAACCCTAAACAAACCGATAGAAAACTAAAGCAAATAAAGAATAAATAAAATAATAAAAACAAAAATGACTTCCTAATAACTACAGAACCAGAACTTAGTTGCTTCTCCTAAAGGCAAACTTTGTGAGCCAATTCTTGAGATGAGTTGTGTGTGTGTGGCGGGAGGGGGTGGACGGTTGGATGGAAGATCTTAGCCCCTCCCTTTCCCGTTGCCCCAAACAACCCACTTAGTACAGTCGAATCAGTTAATCAATGGTTAAGAAAAAGATCAATGGAGTTGAAAGTTCCTGATTGTGTCCCTTCCTGGTGAGAACAATTGGTTCAGTGAAGTGAATGAACAGTGTCTTGTAGCATGAAGGACATGGAAAAGCCCATCGTCAGATTAGATTCATACAAAAACTAGCTCATCCCAACCAGACAGAATCATCACAAGTGAGCACATATTGGACAGGAAGTCAACTCGATAACCTTGGCTCACTTCAAGACCTAAGAGGCTCAATAGACAAATTAGTATGCACATTACTCATACACACTTGATCTACAATAACTGCTTCGATGTATATTCATCTTTGGAACCGAAGATCAATCTCAATTTTGAACGTATTTGTAAACAATATAAAGTTTTTCAAATAATCTTATCAATTTATCTTGACTTAAAAATGATCAGTATTTGAACATCGACTTTAAAAGGGAGGCAAAATCAGTATTAAAATAGTAAACATCTCTCTTCAGTAAAATCTCTATCTGTTACAAATAGAGATTTGGTATCTGTCTGTCTGAAGCTGAAATTATACTATTACTTCTATTACTCATGGAGATTTGGTATCTGTCTGAAGCTGTAACTATAATATTACTTCTATTACTAATGGAGATTTGGTATCTGTCTGAAGCCGAAATTATATTATTGCTTCTATTACTAATGGAGATTTGGTATCTGTCTGAAGCCGAAACTATATTATTACTTCTATTACTAATGGAGATTTGGTATCTGTTTGAAGCCGAAACTATATTATTACTTCTATTACTAATGGAGATTTGGTATCTGTTTGAAGCTGTAACTATTATATTACTTCTATTACTAATGGAGATTTGGTATCTGTTTGAAGCCGAAACTATATTATTGCTTCTATTACTAATGGAGATTTGGTATCTGTTTGAAGCCGAAACTATATTATTACTTCTATTACTAATGGAGATTTGGTATCTGTTTGAAGCCGAAACTATATTATTACTTCTATTACTAATGGAGATTTGGTATCTGTTTGAAGCCGAAACTATATTATTACTTCTATTACTAATAGAGATTTGGTATCTGTCTGAAGCTGAAACTATACTATTACTTCTATCACTAATGAAGATTTGGTATCTGTTTGAAGCCGAAACTATATTATTACTTCTATTACTAATAGAGATTTGGTATCTGTCTGAAGCTGAAACTATACTATTACTTCTATCACTAATGGAGATTTGGTATCTGTTTGAAGCCGAAACTATATTATTACTTCTATTACTAATGGAGATTTGGTATCTGTTTGAAGCCGAAACTATATTATTACTTCTATTACTAATAGAGATTTGGTATCTGTCTGAAGCTGAAACTATACTATTACTTCTATCACTAATGGAGATTTGGTATCTGTTTGAAGCCGAAACTATATTATTACTTCTATTACTAATAGAGATTTGTTATCTGTCTGAAGCTGAAACTATACTATTACTAATGGAGATTTGTTATCTGTCTGAAGCTGAAACTATACTATTACTAATGGAGATTTAGTATCTGTCTGAAGCTGAAACTATACTATTACTTCTATCACTAATGGAGATTTGGTATCTGTTTGAAGCCGAAACTATATTATTACTTCTATTACTAATGGAGATTTGGTATCTGTTTGAAGCCGAAACTATATTATTACTTCTATTACTAATAGAGATTTGGTATCTGTCTGAAGCTGAAACTATACTATTACTTCTATCACTAATGGAGATTTGGTATCTGTTTGAAGCCGAAACTATATTATTACTTCTATTACTAATAGAGATTTGGTATCTGTCTGAAGCTGAAACTATACTATTACTAATGGAGATTTGTTATCTGTCTGAAGCTGAAACTATACTATTACTAATGGAGATTTAGTATCTGTCTGAAGCTGAAACTATACTATTACTTCTATCACTAATGGAGATTTGGTATCTGTTTGAAGCCGAAACTATATTATTACTTCTATTACTAATAGAGATTTGGTATCTGTCTGAAGCTGAAACTATACTATTACTTCTATCACTAATGGAGATTTGGTATCTGTTTGAAGCCGAAACTATATTATTACTTCTATTACTAATAGAGATTTGGTATCTGTCTGAAGCTGAAACTATACTATTACTTCTATCACTAATGGAGATTTGGTATCTGTCTGAAGCTGAAACTATATTATTACTTCTATTACTAATGGAGATTTAGTATCTGTCTGAAGCTGTAACTATACTATTACTTCTATCACTAATGGAGATTTGGTATCTGTTTGAAGCCGAAACTATATTATTACTTCTATTACTAATAGAGATTTGGTATCTGTCTGAAGCTGAAACTATACTATTACTAATGGAGATTTAGTATCTGTCTGAAGCTGAAACTATACTATTACTTCTATCACTAATGGAGATTTGGTATCTGTTTGAAGCCGAAACTATATTATTACTTCTATTACTAATAGAGATTTGGTATCTGTCTGTCTGAATCCAAAACTATACTATTACTTCTATTACTAATGGTGATTTTGTATCTGTCTGAAGCGGAGCTATATAGTATTAATTCTATTACTAATGGAGATTTCGTATCTGTCTGTCTGAAGCCGAAACTAGCGTTGACTTTCTTTCATTTAACCGCAACACGATGTTAATCGATTTTCAATTTAGTCTTTCAACGGATTATCATGAAATTGGAAAATAGAATAATAAAAATTCTTCATTATGAGATTCTAAAAAAAAAAGTAAACTGTTCTACTATTGAGAGAGAGAGAGAGAGAAGGAGATAGAGAGAGTGAGAGAGAGAGAGAGGGTGAGGGAGATAGAGATGGGGAGAGAGGGATAGATAGAGAGATAGATAGAGAGAGACATAGAAAGATAGAGAGAGAGAGGGAGAAAGAGAGAGAGAAGGAGATAGAGAGAGAGATAGATAGAGAGAGATAGAGAGAGAGATAGAGAGATAGAGAGAGAGATAGAGAGATAGAGAGAGAGAGAGAGAGCAAAGGCTCTTATTAATTACACACTATCACATGACAGAGAGAGCAGCATTCTGAAATAGTCAGAAAGTAGTAGTGGTTGACTGTGGACATCGGTGGAGCCTCTGTTCCGAGGGAAATCATGATAAAGAGATGACAATCAAAAGTGCTGGAAATTTAAGATGCAACCAACCTACCCAGCCGGCAATGATTGTTTTCAGAATTGAATAAATTAATATTATGAATATCAAACGTTGTTCACAGTTAACCATTCATCCGAAGACATGCCATGCAATATTTACTAGGAAGAAGATAAGACAACACGAAAAGTCCCAATAAAGCCACTCAAATGATCACAAGAAGGAAATGGCAGATGATTGACTATTAACTTGTGTTGATGATGAAGTCACAGTAAAAAGATTTAGTAAAAATATAAATAAAAACAAAAAAAATCAAAATAAAATTAAGAGCATGTATTATTTGGATTTTCCAGACTATTATTCTCATGTTGGTTGTTATTTTCACAATGTTTCAGTTGATGTAACCTTTGACCTTCTTTGGGTGAACTTTTTCGTACTTGGGAATCTTTATGTCGAACTCGGGAACCTTTACGGAATTCTGAACTGAACTCTCGATTTAATCTATGGAGGTAGATTATTCTTGTTCCATCGTCAACCATGATCAGACAGAAGTGTTAATTATTTTCGCTTTTTAAAATTTTATTTTTCATTGATTTGCTGGGGACGGGGCATTCTTCCAAATGCCATACGATCACCCGCTATTTACAGACTCCAACTGAGAGCTCTTTTCAGGATTCTGGCTGTTCCCTTGAGTGCAGTTGTTTGGATTTCTCTTGCACTTGATTCACCAGGTATACTTGCTAAATACTTTTTCAAGTTCTTCTTCATGAGTTCAGTGGCTCCTATGATAACTGGAATGATGGAGATCTCTTTGAGGTTCCAGTTTCTTTTCATATCATACATTAGACCCTGATATTTTGTTATTTTCTCCCTCTCAGCTCTATTAAGGCCCCCATCATTAGGGACACTGACCTCAACCAAAGTTGTCACTCTCTCTCTCTCTTGTTCCATATGACAATGTCAGGTTTGACAGCTGCGTTTTCCAGATGTGTTCTTATGTGCCTTTTTAAATGAGTATTTGTTGAAAATGATTTTCCACAAACTTCACAAGAATAAGGTTTTTCTCTCTTTTTTTTTTTTTTTTTAAATTTTCTTATTTCTGTGTTCGTTAGCATAGGGACGAGGCATTCTTCCAAATGCCAGACTATCACATGCTATTTAGAGGATCCAACCAATGCGATAGCATGTGTGTTCGTGTGTCACGCTTACATCAAAAGCTCTGCGCATGCGTGCCGCACCTAGATTTGGAAAAGCATTCAAGTCACCTAATTTTCGTAATATTTTCAAGTATTTCCCTTTGGCGCAACGGTTAGCGACTGGTTTATAGTTTGATCCCAACCAACATCTAAGAAGGGGGAGGGGGAGGGAGGGGACGACCGGGAAGACACGTATTAATACGATAGCGTGTGTGTTATTTTGTGTGTCACGCTTACATCAAAAGCAACAACCTTCCGAATCTTTGTATGCTACTCATGAATTGGAGGCAAATTTAATTTAATCTAAAGCATCTACAAAGTAAGGTTTAGTCGGCGAAATCGAAATTAGTCGATCGATCAAATCGAGAAAAAAGTCGGACGGACGGACACGAAACCGCTTTTATAGGTTAGGAACAAGATAATTAGTATTGAAAACATCATTTCGTGTAATTTACACGGGTACCTGCTAGTTATTATTATTAGTTACTATCGCCAGAAGACTGTCACTTAGAATTGATTGTTAATAAACACCTTTAACCATTGCACCAAAGGTCCAAATGAGCTCTAAGCGACAATCTTCTGAAGGTTGAAGCTTCAATACTTACTACATAATGAATCAGAATAACATAATAATTAGCAAAAGTACCCGATCATGGTTGACGAGACGAGAACAATCTACCCCCATGAGTTAAATAAAAAGTTCAGTTCGAAATTCCGTAAAGGTTTCTGATTTCGAAATAAAAAGTCCCAAGTTTGAAAAGATGACCTGAAGAAGTCGAAGGTTTCATCAGTCGAAACGTTGTGAAAATGACAAGATGAGACTAGTAGTCTGACTAATCTATGTAATAGAGATTATCGATCTTAGTATGGCACAAAATATGAACATTGGTTTGGTTTGGTTTGGTTTGGTTTAGTTTGGTTTGGTTTACGGCATAGCAACCAACTATGGGTTATACAGGGTGGGCAAAAATAAGGGTCCTATTTTTAAAAATTCATAACTTTTTTATTTATTGATTTTTTTTTTTTTTTTTTTTAGAATAAGTAAAGGACCTCTTCCGAAGCAAGCATGAGCCGTATTAGCCCTAAGGAACGTACCCTCATTTAGCAAACATTATTTTTGCTTAAAAAACTCAAAACAGTGTAAAAAAACAATACTTTAGTTTTTGTAAGTTTTAAGAAGTGTTTTTCGGCTAAAATTTGTTTTGTTTATTTCAAAAAATCTCGGAAGGGTCAGTCTACACACACATAAAGTTTGGTGAGTTTAACTTTTTATTTTGTGGAAGTTATTCAAATTCAAGTTATTCAAATTTAAAGATAGGACCCTTATTTTGGCCCACCCTGTATAATGCCGAATAAAGGTGTCAAATGCAATTCCAATTATTTCACATTGTCTTGAAAGACAATGAAAAGTGAAATGAAGAATTTGTGATGAAATTTTTTGTGTATTTATTAGTATATATATAGATACTAATAAATACACATTTGTCTTTATTATAAAGTTGGGATCTTTTGTTAAAGGAATAAGAGGGAGGTGCGGCTGGAGAATAAATTTGTATTTTGTTTTCTTTCTTACATTTTTTTTTTATGATTTGACTAAAAAAAAACAATCTTGACTTATTTTTATGAGTTTATTTATTTTTTTAATTTTTTTTATTTTTTTTATTATATATAAAAAAATTTATTCCAGGACAAGAAATACAATTTCAAACCAACAATAAATAAACAATCATGGCTGCCATTGTGAAGACAAACCAAAAACAAGTCCAATTATTTATAAAACAATAATGTGAGAGAAAGAGAAGCAAAGAGACAGATACAAACATAGGTAGATAGAGAGGGGGAGAGAAAGAAAGAGAAGCAAAGAGACAGATACAGACATAGGTAGATAGAGAGGGGGAGAGAAAGAAAGAGAAGCAAAGAGACAGATACAGACATAGGTAGATAGAGAGGAGGAGAGAAAGAAAGAGAAGCAAAGAGACAGATACAGACATAGGTAGATAGATAGAGAGAGGGAGAGAAAGAAAGAGAAGCAAAGAGACAGATACAGACATAGGTAGATAGAGAGGGGGAGAGAAAGAGAGAGAAGCAAAGAGACAGATACAGACATAGGTAGATAGAGAGGGGGAGAGAAAGAGAGAGAAGCAAAGAGACAGATACAGACATAGGTAGATAGAGAGGGGGAGAGAAAGAGAGAAAAGCAAAGAGACAGATACAGACATAGGTACATTGTTTATTTTTTTGTTAGTAAACAATTCTGTTTCATGTCTTGGTGAGGTTGTCAGATTTTATAGTGTTGATAACAAGTTCTTGGTATGAAACAAAACAAAAAACAAGCACGAAGAAGAATTTCAAAGAATGTGCAGTCAGAAATCCCGCCATTTAGTTTCTTTTGATCAGAATCGGTAAGTACTTGAGGACACAGGAAAGAATTCACAGAAGATGAGCTAAAATGGACAAGCAAGCATTTTTGACATGTAGTAGATCGTGGGGTCGAGATCCTCCAAGAGGAAATGCCACTGTTGAACAGTGAAAAGGAAGCTGTGAACATAGTAAATCATTATTGGCCCCCAAAAAGGGGGGATAGAATATAATGTACGACTGACAGGTGTTGGAGGATATTTGGAATGCAAAAATTTAAAAAAAAAAACGACTAAGAGAATGCAAAGTGTGAGGGGGGAAATGGCAGATCAGCAAAGATCTGATAAAGGTACCATAGAACAGGCATATAAAACTCTGAGTCACCCGAGGGCCAGGTGGGTCCATTTGTGTTATTATGTGGACTGTATGCAACTAATTGAAGTGATTTATCTCCCTTCCAAAGCGGGAAGATTAGACACAAGGTCAGGAAAGTGGGATTTGAAAAGCCAGCCCCCTATAAGAAGAGCACTCTGGCTGAACAAAACATTGCCTGGGTATCCCTGTCGGCATTCCTTGGTAAGGGCGCCTCAGGCGATAAGCAATAAATTAATCCCCTTCTCAAAGGGTGAGAAGGTAAACCCTGGGAGGATGGACATCCAGGACCAAGCCACATTCAACAATCGCATAGACTCAGCTGGTAATTGAAGTCATCATTACATTCAGTTTGACGGCCGTTTTACATGCTGGCATGTGTTGGACGGCTTTTAGAAAAATTAACATGTATAATAACTAACCCTAACCAAACGGAATAATCCACTGGTGTCCTTAGAAACGGGTAATAATGACAGCAACTTGTTTTTGTTTTTTTCATGTATGACACAAGGCTGAAACGCCACATTACGACATATCAACTAGACGACGACCATTTTCTGTCAACGAGACGACGAGCAATTTTGGTTGGGATCGAAAGGATTCCACATCTTACGTTACCATAACGTTATCTTATTAATGCCACCTAACGTTGCAATCTGGAAGTGCTTAAATTCAAAGAGAAGAGCAGGAATTCTTTTATCTCAAAAGCTCATCCATTTTTATTACGACGGCTTAATAGAAGCAGTCAATCTGTGAGATACTTTTTCAGATTTCAGGAGGAGGAGGAGGAGGAGGAATTATCCATCATTCTAACAGCCTCATCAGTGCAAAAATTGAAAGAAGGAAAAAAAAAAAAATGAAAGATGACTTAACTGTTCTAATGTAGATCGGAATCTGCTGTCATGGAGAAAATCAGCCGAGAAGTAAGCCGACGCCTCACACTTATGATTGCGCCATTCAAAGTGCAGCGAATTTGTTAGCCGACAGATAGTTCAGAGGATAATTGTTCCTATCCATTTACCATTGAAGCTGGTTGGAAATCATTTGCCCGGTACAACTAACCCTAACCCTAACCTGTTTAAATGAAATAACACATTGCAGAACTTGACTTCATCAGCCATTTAGCAAGGGTAATGGCAACCAAGCGTTTTAAAAAGAAGTAAAGGACGCAGAAGACGACAGCGCATAGAATTTTATTATAGAGTTGATGAAAGATGATGCTGATAAAAGATGATGCTGATGAAAGATGATGCTGATGAAGAAGGTGGTTTCAAAAGACAATCCTTATTATTACCGTTTTTTCTCCATAGTCTTTTTACCCCCTCCAGTTTACTTTCGCTCCTCGTATGTTCTCAAGAAAACCCATATTGAATATGAAGACCGCCTGCTTGGAGAAGATATTCCAACACGTAGTCGCTACACAAACGTTAAGATTTTGTCAAATATTATAATAATAATAATAATAATAATAATTATAATAATGATAATAATAATAATAATAATAATGATAATGATAATGATAATAATAATAATAATAATAATGATAATGATAATAATAATAATAATAATAATAATAATAATAATAATAATAATAATAATAATAATAAACAAGTGGGGATTAGTATCATTTGGACTACTATTCTCATCTTGGATTTTATTCTTACAACGTTTCGGCCGATGTAACTGCCGACCTTCTTCAGGTGCATCTTTTCGAACTTGGGAATCTGTCTGCAAATTTCAGAACATAAGCCTTTATTTAATCCACGGGAGTAGCTTGCTCTCATTCCGTCAGTCATAACTGGATCGAACATATCGAAGTAATTGTATTCGTAGTATCGCCCATACTGAGGATTGAACCTTCAACCTCCAGAAAGAACGGATTACACTTAGCACTTCTATCCGTTGTGCCAAAGGTCCTTCTAAAAACTATAAGTCGTAATTCAGAAATAAACAGCGCACATATTTAAAAATATTTTTTATACCATAATTAATAATATAAAAAAATCAGTTTGCAAGCTGATCATACCAAATAAATTTGAAACATTGACGTTGAAAATTAACGTTTAAATTGGATTCTGGCTAGTTTGAGCTCGTATTCAAATATATACAGATGTGTGAGAATACACTTCTGACCGTCAGAACTACCATGAAACTGCAGTAAGATGTAAACATAAGCCTCTTTTTCTTACTTATTTATTAGTGTTATAAAGCTTCATATGAAAAGATAGCGAGCTCTTTGTGTGTGCAAGGTCTGCTGTCCTGGATCTGTTCTGATCAGTTGATTTTCCATGTTATATATATATATATATATATATATATATATATATATATATATATATTGTGCATAGGGGTATGTCGAAAAGAAATAAATAAACTGCCTGATCGCAAAAACGTTAGAGCTAAAATACAAATTATTTATTTGTTTTCATTTCGTAAGACGCTGATGTTTTTAATGGATTCTAATAACCTTTTTAAACGGTTAAAGGTCAATCCATGTCAATGAAACCATGGTACGTCTCTGAAATATGTAACAGTTTTTAAATAAATTATATATATATATATATATATATATATATATATATATGTGTTATCCACAGACAGCTGTTTTTTCATTTCTTGCATTGTGATAGCCTTCTAATATTCCTCTATATACATATTACACACAATGCTTCAAGCAAACTACCTCTGCTTATTATATATATATATATATATATATACACATATATATTATAGTCATCCACAGACAGCTATTTTTTCATTTGACGGCTCATCAATGTTGTTAGACGCATCAAGTACATCAACCTCGAGATTTGAACCATGGACACAAGTCACTTCCGATTGTGAAAATCTCACGCTCTACCACCCGAGCTAACAAGTCTGCTGCTGTAAGGGGAAGAAGTTATAATGCTTTTAAAATATATTTTAAATTCGTTTGTTTATTTTTCTATGATATGGATAACCTAGAGTATTTAATTCTTTGACAGAAAAATTCTTGCTTTATTTTAATGTGGAAAACATTATTTGTATCTACCAGAGTGCTCCACCCGTGGAGGGAGCATATATATATATAAAATATATATATAAAAAAATATAGTCATCCACAGACAGCTGTTTCGTCATTTCGCAACTTATTAGTCTGACTAGATGCACACAGCACGTAAACATTGATTATATATATATATATATATATATATATATATATATATATATATATATATATATATATAGTGTAATTTCAGGTTATAGGATAGAAAAACAAGAGTGCTTAATTACTTATGCAAAAACATGTATATTTAAAAAAAATTCAATTGTCACTATACATTAGATTGATCTTCTATTGATGAAAGATCAAAATAATCTATTTTATTTACCTCCTATCAAGGAGGTTAGACACAAGGTCAGGTGCTGATTTTGATGAAAGTGTAGAACAGATCTGGATTCAAACCCGGCACACCCAGGTCCTCAGTCAGCAATGTTAGCCACCGTGCCATCACATCAAACAAATGCATCGTTTCAATTGAAAATTATATATATATATATTTCTTTTTGTTTATTATCTATGTACGTATACGTTTCGTCCTTTATAATCGGAACTCATCAGCATAGAGATATAACTATTCACTACTGGTCATGCGATTCGAAACCCCGGATTCCGAGTATTTTGCAACTCAAATCCCGACATCTAGCACCACTGGGCCACCGCTGAATAGCGAATAAACAGTGATAATTTTAACACTTTACGTCATAAGAGCGTTCAACTTAATGAAAGGAACGATGCATTTATAGCTAGTGACGTCATGCTGTGTTAATGCTACACTTACAGTGCCCATCTAGAGGGTTTTTCTAGGAGCCGCAAATAATAAATATGTTTTTGTTTATTATCTATGTACGTATACGTTTCGTCCTTTATAATCGGGACTCATCAGCATAGAGATATGACTATTCACTACTGGTCATGTGATTCAACATCCCTGGCTACGGGTATTTTACAACTCAAATCCCGACACCTAGAACCACTGGGCCAATGCTGAATAGCGAACAAACAGTGATAATTTTAACACTTTAACCGGCGACTTGACGTCATAAGAGCGTTCTACCTAATGAAAGGAACGGTGCATTTCCTTAAGCCAGGCTTTTCAAAGATTAACATCTCATCATCAGATGAATTATATAGATGGATAAGTTGGCAGTAAAATAGTCAAAATTCAAAAAAAATATAAAGTGATGAAAAGTACAGACTCCATATTTTGTAAAAAAAAATTTTTACACGCACACTCTTACTTTCCATCACTTTATATTTTTTCAAATTTTGAATTTTGGCTTTTCCACTGCCAACTTATCCATCTATATAATTCCTCTGATAAGATTTTAATCTTTGAAAAGCCTGGCTTAAGGAAAGAAAAATAAACACGTTTTTATCGAGTACACTTTGCATTGAACAATCGAAGATGAAATAGATTTGTCATCCGTACATCTTTATTTCTCTTCCTTCATTTGTCTATATATATATATATATATATATTAGTCATCCACATACAGACTGTTTCGCTGTATCACAGCTCTTCAGTGCGGCTAGACCAGTTAGAGCCTAAAGCCGGGATTGAAACTCAACTGTCGAGCTGACAGTCGGCGCTCCTACCCCTGCGCTATCATATGACACTGACTGACTGTAAGTAATATCTCAATGTAAACATTGTCAAGTGCCGGAGCTAGAATTAGTTTTACCCAATGAGCTATGCCTTAAAACTAATGGCAGTTGGCGATATCCTTCCACATACAGACTGTTTCGCTGTATTACATATGTTCGGTGCATGTATGTTGTGTATATATATATATATATATATATATATATATATATATATATATATACACAACATACATGTGATAGGATGTGTGATAGGGTGTGTGTAGGAAGGGGGATGACCAAGAAAAAAAAAAAAAAGAAGTGTCAGGCTATACCATAATAATTCATGTCTTTCCACTTAAGGACGACAAGAGAAAGCCAAACATTTTGACATTGTGGATGCGAGTGGTTCCTGGGATAAAGTTCTTTTACGTCATTGGAATTAAAAATTGCTTTAAGCCGGCATCTTGTTGGTTTTATTGTTTTCACTCTTTTCGCAATGCCAAGCAAGGAAGAAGATGCTGTCTCGGTGCTTGGTACTTATTAGTGGCAAGTCAAACTGTTGTTGTTCAATTTGTGAATGACTTTTGGCCGGATGACGAAACTTGTTTGTGGCTAATTCTTCTTCCCACCCACTACTTCTGCGACTCTTTTAAATTTATTCGTTTTTTTTTTTTTTAGTTTTCGTGAAGCAGCGGACAGGGAAGAGATTGCGTAGGGGTTGGCACTGGTCAGTGACTAGCACAGGAAGTTCTCTTATGTCTCCTTTTACTTTGCTGATAACAAAGAAACCCTGAAGTGTCTGAATAATGTGGTGTGAGATTGCACGAATGAAGGAAGGTTAGCAACATACAGACAGGAATAAAAGTGTACAGGTAGATAGATAGTCAGATAGTTAATATAAATGATAAGTAATGTGATGTAGTTTGCTTGAAGCATTGTGTGTAATATATATATATATCTAGTCAGATAGTTAAATATAAATGATAAGTAATGTGATGTAGTTTGCTTGAAGCATTGTGCGTAATATATATATATATATATATATATATAGTGAGATAGTTAAATATAAATAATAAGTAATGTGATGTAGTTTGCTTGAAGCATTGTGTGTAATATATATATATATATATATATATATATATATATAGTCAGATAGTTAAATATAAATAATAAATAATGCGATGTAGTTTGCTTGAAGCATTGTGTGTAATATATATATATATATATATATATATATATATATATCTAGTCAGATAGTTAAATATAAATAATAAATAATGCGAAGCATTGTGTGTAACATTATATATATATATATATATATATATATATATATATATATATATATGTCTCGGAAGTTTCTCAACCATTAAAACTATATTAAAAAAAAAAAAAAAAAAAAACTTTTAGTCCCAAGTCTTTCAGTGGAAAATCACTCATGTAAGTCAATTTATTTTTTACAGTTATTATATTAGTTTGTTTCTAACACTATTTTAAGGGATCATCAGTTGTTTACCATGAAAAACTGTTTCGGGAATTTAATTTTCGGGAATATATATATATATATGTATATCTAGGCAGCATCTTCTCTTGCAGACAAGTATTGTTGAATATAAGAGACAACTCATGTCTAGATATCCTTTGGTAGATCCTTTCAATAGTCCGAATTAGGATCTTATTTTCGGAGGGGAATTGACTGATGAATTTGTCATAGTTTGGATTTGTTTCCCAAGTAATTTCGGACCCATCTGGGTCCATCTTCAGGGGAATGAGGTCAATCAGTTCTAGACCATGTGTTAGAAGGTTTTTGGCGGGAATTATGTACTAAGTACGAAACTATATTGGAGCTATAAACATTTTAGAATATTATTACTGATATTAAAGTTAATTCTATTAATTAGGTGTTTTTTTTGGTTTTTATATATAGGGCTTCTGATATATGGAGTTTTTGTTTGTTAGTACTAAATTCTAAGATTTTGGTGTTTTCTACTAAGAGTTTTCTGAATATATATATATATATATATATATATATATATATAGAGAGAGAGAGAGAGAGAGAGAGAGAGAGAGAGAGAGAGAGAGATAGGGGGGTCATAGAAGACTACCAAAATGTAAAAAATGAAAATACGCAGATGTTAAGGAGGACAAAAACCAAGTGATTTTTTTTAGTCACAACTTCTACACAGTGATCTAATGTGTGTAACTGTGTTACATAATATATTTCGAGGGCAGACCTCTTTATCAAATGGTGTGTGTTTCAAATTTCCTGAAACTCATCGACGTGAAATCCTGTCAGTTCCCTAAGGTTAGATTAAGTAGAGAAGTTGAAATTTCCATTAGAAAAGAATGGTAGTTCGCTTGAAGCATTGCTGATAAATAAGTATGCAGCATATGTTCGTATATAACAAATAAATTATTATGTGGGTATTTATGAAGGCTGATAGCAATGCAGAGAACCGGAATGGTGAAAGAGAGGCTGAACAAAAACAAACAATCAAAGACAATATTTGGGGTATAAATCTTCACAATTATCCATTTATTTTTCAATAGATCTTTCACATGTCATATTAGCATATATGAGACATACTGTTAAAATGTTAATAAAATTCGGAATGGTGGTATATCTTTTGAAAATTTCGAGAGAACTCTTCCCTTCTCAAAAAAGAAAACAAATGGTTCAATCCGTCTAAGAGATAGAAAACATTCAAGATGGCTGCCACTCTGAAAACGGGCAGTTAAACGTTTTAAATTTGGGCCACGTGTCATGATTTTGCATCACAGACAGGAAGTCGCTAGTGGTATTTAATGGATAAGCTGATCAAGTCTTTCTCTTTTTCTGGACTGCACGTGTGAAAGAGTGTGCGGTCGTGCTTTAAGACAGCACCTCACACCGCCAACAAAGTGATGGGTTAGAGATATTATGTATGTATAACAGATACTAAAAAGAGATATAAAAACAATAATGATTTTATGTAACAGATACTAAAAAAAGATATAAAAACAATAATGATTTTGTGCTGTCATCTTTTAATGAATTTTACAATCGCTGTTATTGAGAAAGAGACGACTGTAAAAAATGAGATAAATAAAGAGATGTCACTATCCATTGAGCAACTACTTAAAAAGTGTCAGCATGAGATTCGGCTGTTTTCTGTCAACATAAAAGCTACAATTAATGCTTCAAATTAATAAAGACGTTTTGTCTTTAGACAAAAGAATGTATTAATGGACACAGAAAGTCTCTAATTTGAGCTTAAAAATATGGTAAATGTTTTTCTGTTTATTTAATTTTTTTAAAAGTTTATTTAAATAAGATCCAATTGACTTGCCTCTACACCAGTGCAAAGTTATTTTTTTCTGCATCAAGACTTACTGTTAGATAATGGCCCTATGGGAATGGAGTGTCTGTTGAAGATCGGGTTTGACTTGCGCGATTTGTAGCGGAGTCACCTCGTGCAACTTTGGTACAATGTTTTCTCATGGTTCGGGTGACAGTTGATGAGACCTTAAGTTCAAAGGTTAGGTCACACCTGCGTGTTGATCACGAGGTTTCGTGACGTCACAGTTTTCACGATGGGAAAACTAAGTTGAAATTGGGAGTTCTTGACTGGAAGCCAACGAGTCAACACGCTTTAGCCATGTAGCGATTACAAGCTAGGGGATTTCAGATCCCCCGAAATTGAGAGCCAAGCGATGTCCCCCATCTTCCTGCCTTTACAAGTAGCTAAGTAGTTAGAAAAATAACTAGCGTAAGCCTCTCTCTGCTACAACGAACTTGCCCTGTATCGACAAGCAGTATAGTAATAAATGGCTCTAAATTAAAAAGGAGAAGCCTTGTTATATTTTATTATGCGTAAAAGGTTTGATTTCAGCCTGCGAGGAGACCGCCGGTATGATGGAAGAAACGAGCGAAGTTGATGCTCGGCAAAGCGGCAGACAGGTAGCAGTCGCAACACAAAGCAGGGACAACAATGGCAGTGAATAAAGAGCCACGGTTAGTACAAATAGTTCCATACAACGTCGGGGCAATGGCGGAGAAAGAAAGAGCCACGGTTAGTACAAATAGTTCCATACAACGTCGAGACAATGGAGGAGAAAGAAAGAGCCACGGTTAGTACAAATAGTTCCATACAACGTCGAGACAATGGAGGAGAAAGAAAGAGCCACGGTTAGTACAAATAGTTCCATACAACGTCGAGGCAGTGGCGGAGAAAGAAAGAGCCACGGTTAGTACAAATAGTTCCATACAACGTCGAGGCAGTGGCGGAGAAAGAAAGAGCCACGGTTAGTACAAATAGTTCCATACAACGTCGAGACAATGGAGGAGAAAGAAAGAGCCACGGTTAGTACAAATAGTTCCATACAACGTCGAGACAATGGAGGAGAAAGAAAGAGCCACAGTTAGTACAAATAGTTCCATACAACGTCGAGACAATGGAGGAGAAAGAAAGAGCCACGGTTAGTACAAATAGTTCCATACAACGTCGAGACAATGGAGGAGAAAGAAAGAGCCACGGTTAGTACAAATAGTTCCATACAACGTCGAGGCAATGGCGGAGAAAGAAAGAGCCACGGTTAGTACAAATAGTTCCCGGGCTGTTGGGATTCTTAAATCGAGAAATGACACATCCTCCTGTTTCGGGATCAATAGACGAGAGTTCTACGACAAACAGAGATTCCGACATTCTATGAACGTATCATTAAACCAGTAATACAACATTACAACGTTGTGGGATGACGTCATAATGGGTATGGCATTGCCTCGGCTGAAAACTCAAGGAATGAGCTTGAACATCAAAGTAATTTTTCGGGGCCCGTTTCTCCAAGTCGCAATCATCCGTCTAATGTCTCGTATGAATCGTGAAGTATCAAGACTGAAGACGCCTGGCGTTTCATCTGAGATAGACCGAAAAATGAAACGATAGGTTAGGGAGCCATATTTGTCATTTGTTTTTTGATTTCAGCAAACTGAGCTGCGGTGCTGAGCTCGACACCAGGGCCCGCAATTCTTGATGGTATGAAAGGCTCGAACCAAGTGGCGTCACATATACGTGACTTTGAAGCTTAAAAAGCAAAGAGCGTCATGCCGTCAGGTCAGCGATGATCGCTTCTGTCTAGGCCACCCAATGTCTCATATTAAAAAGTTATTTGTAAAATTACAGTACAGGACATTTCTGTTAAACATCTTGACATCTAAAGCGTGAGTGGTGGCTTAGTGGTTAACGACGCAGACTGACAACCTGGGTGTACCAATTCGTTCCACAGAAACACTATCAGTTAAGATGTTGGCAACCTTCACGTGGCCCTTCATATGTCTTTCGAAAAAGGATTCTCATTAGAAATATATCGGGGAAACCAATGCCAACAATAGAATCATCTGATTCATACGAAGTGAATGAATATAAAGCATAAAGTGACTTGTAAAAAAATTATTCAGTTTTTTTTTTTTCTTTAGAAAAATTATATTTGCAGGACGCCATTTTTATTGTAGGGAAGTTTTTTTTTTTGGGGGGTGGGGGAGGCTTGTGATTATTATTCGATATATTCCATACATCCCGACAATTAATGTGACTTTACTAAACAGCATCCCAATATTTACTCTAATGTCCCTCAGCATCATCCTCGTCAGATGATGAGGATGATGATGAGATGGGGCCTGATTGTCTTGTCTTATTTCGACTAGACTACTGTCACCCAGGTTGTGACAGGCAATCAAAAAATATATATATATATATATATATATATATATAGAGAGAGAGAGAGAGAGAGAGAGAGAGAGAGAGAGAGGGAGAGAGAGAGGGAGAGAGAGAGAGAAAGAAAGAGAGAGAGAGAGAGAAAGAAAGAGAGAGAGAGAAAGTAATTTCTATAGGAAATCGTTAGTCGAAGAGCTCAATGTAAAAACAGAGCAATAATAGAAGTTAGAAAGAAATAAGTCAAACCAACAATCCAGTCATTTTACGTTATGATTTATTTCTTCTCTGTGTATGTATATATATGTGTCATCATCATCATCATCATCATCATCATCTTCCTCCTCCTCCTCCTCCGGTTTATTTGTTTAATCAGGCCACAATTAATCCTCTGATGAGAATGGAGTCAGTTTTTCTAGTCTCATTTTGACTAGACATAGTCTTTAAGGCAGTTTTACGCCTGTATGCATATCTTTCATCAACTTGAACACTTTTGACAGTCCAACCCCTCCACGGTTGCCATCTGACTCGGGCTGATGTGGTTTCCACTTGAGCATGCACCAATGTCGCATATTACCTGTGAGTTGCTGCATACACTATTGCCACCCAGGTTGTGACGTGTCCACGTACCAGTGGGCCGTGCACACTACACCTCTACGGCTTCAATATAGTCCGAGATCTCTAGCCAATTAGCCTGGGGCAGCAAAGAGTCCAGTATCCATGGTGTACCATTAGGAGGTTTGTCCAGCGTCTTGTTGGTGGATAGGTTATATACCAGAAGGGAAGACTTATGCACTCGGCTTCCTTTTCGTCCAAGGACTAGCTGGCGGATGAGGCTGAAACCGGTAGGTGAGAAGCATATGCAACCACATCTACACACAGCAACACCACTTTACACATCACAAACACCTGTGGCATCTACCACCACACCACTGTTTTTTTTAAATCTGCTTTTTTAGTATTTAACTTGAATTGAAGAAATTTTGTAAATGTTCGTTTGCCAGCACTTTTTGTGTACATTGTTGTCGTAATACTTCAGGTATTTTAAATCTTGAAATATTTGAAGATTCTAACATCGGCATTTTTTACTGAGACGTTCATTTGCATCGGTTATCCAGCAGTCATGGCACGAGTCCACCATTTTTTTTTTTATTAATTTAACATTAATATAACATTTTCAAAACCAAATGGTGAACACACAAAGTGTTTAAAACAAATGATTTTGCAATCTAACAACTTTGCTAGTTTCCATTCAAATGACTTCAAATGACGTCACAGCATTTATTTAAACAGGTTAAAAGTTTGGTGTTTGATGTGCTTACCTTTACTGGTGTAGAAATGCCAGAAATCCTATGAAGATGTTGGCATGCGATAAAATTATAAATTCATATCTTTATATGAGCTCAAAAGTTTAATTCTAGGTGAGAATTGGGTGCTGTTATAGATGACGCGCCTGATTTCCGTGACTTCGTGTCGGCAACGATCGGGCAGGTTGTGGAAGCGCCCGAGAGTTGCCGAGACGAAAACGCCAAGCGTTAACGGAAGACTTGCAGACGATAATATAAGACTAATAAATTCTAAAAAAAAATACTTAGATAAACAGATAAAACCCGAAAAAACTGTAGTGTGTGTAGGGGGAGGGGAGTCAAATAAACCATTTTCAATCAAATGTGTAGAAAGTTTTTTTGGGGGGTGGTGGGATTTTGTAAATGTTTTCTTTTTCATTTGTTTCGCTGTTTTTCTTTTTTGTTCATGCTAACATAAAACAAAGACAGAAAAAAAAATGGGTTAGGTTTAGGTTTAGGTTTAGGGTAATGGGTCAGGGTTAGAGTTAGGATTAGGGCTCCTGTTCTTAGCGATAGCCAAGCCGTGCATTCAAACTGACAAGCTCTAACTGGAAGACTGGTGTAGAAATGCTATTTACTTGAAGAGAAAACGCTTTGTGTGTGTTGGAATGATGCATTTGTGGATGAATTCTTTAAAAAGTCACCAGCAGCGATGCAGATTTTTAGATATGGCACAAAAAATTAAAAGAGGAAGGCTGTCTGTGCAGGGACAAAAGGAGAGATGGCGTTGTCTCAGGCAGTGTGCATATTGAACACTTGTGAAATCATTCATTGAATGCACATATCTGACTCAAATCTCATTCAAATATGGAGGAATAAAATCAGATATTCAATATTAAACCTGTTCAGTTGGATTTGCCTTGACGATATTATTTCGATTGTATTTACATCTCAAATGATTTAAACATTTTTGAAACACCCTGTATATATATTAGTGATGGGACGATTTCAATATGTTTCTCCGATTCTGATACAATTACCGATTTTGTACTAAATTCTCCGATTCCGATTCTTTTTACATCTATAAATATTTGGCTATGGATTTGGGTTTTTTTTCGGATTAGCGTAAAAACCCATGTAATATATGCATATATTTTCGAAAACATAAAAATATACTTTGGGAGAGGGGGGGGGGGGATCTATTGATTTTTTTGTTTTACTCGTGATTTAAAATCAATAAATATTTATCATTTTATAATTAGTAGCAACAATGGACAATTAAGTTCCAAACAAAAAAAATTAAAAGAATCGTTTTTAGCCTCGGAAAAAAGGCACAAATTTGTCTGATTCCCTAAAAAGTCCCAATTTTTTCTGTTCTGATTGCAATTAATTGTCCCAATACTAATATATAATTGTCACTGCATTATTACGTTGACACATCGGTTCCCGTTAGATCACCAAAGTTAAGTGACGTTGAGCCTGGCCAGTATTAAAATGGGTGACCATTTGGGAATACCAGGCGCCGTATGTGGACACCTAGCTATGGGCAAATAGCGTCGCTAACCTGCAGTGCCTAGCATTGCGACTATCGCAAAAAACCCTGAATGAAAGACACCAATAAGGTGGACGCAAACCAGGCAGGGTCTCCTTCAGGACTGATAAAAAAAACCCTGATGATGATATAATTGTTTGGCCAATATATATATAATAATAATGGTAATAATCCAGGTGAAAAATATCCACAGGGTGGTAATCCAGAGAATTTTAACCGGGTTTATAAAAAGTGCTCAATATCAAAATAGAGCTTTATATATGATAATTTTATTTACACAGACATGTACAAAATCTGCGACACTGGCATGTCGATGTTATCGATCAACAGTTACTATAAACTGAGATCTCATCAGGCAGAGTTAGAATCCGATCTTAACCTGGGTTCTCTCCAAATATGATCTGAGGTTAAGATCGGATTCTAACTCTTCCTGATAAAATTATCATATATATATATATATATAATTACTATTTCATGTATCCACATAACATTTTATAAGGAGATATAATTTTCAGTATTTACTTCAACAGTGCTCGATACGTAAGTAGAGCTAGCTAGTAAGCTTACTGCTTACTATATATATATATATATATATATATATATATATATATATATATATCATTTTGGGTTAATGAAAACATTAATCTGTGAAGGACTAATAACAATGAATCTGATTGGTTAGTAAGCATGACTAAACACTACTTAGATATAAAATCAATCGCTAACATGAAACCCGTGCATTTACCCTGACGATTTCCTGCTGGAGTGAAACATGGACGCCTGTGTAGTTTACATGCCATAGATATATTTTCATACATGTTTATTTCGGTATGCAGATATGTATATTTCTGTGGATTTTATCGAATTTCTTTTTACTAAAGGTTAATGAAATGGATAGATTGACAGTGTAATGACGATGAATATTATGAGAGGATTTTCACATGCACCAACTCAAAACAGCTGCCCCAGAAAACAGCAATTATTCCTCCTTTGTCAGCAACATCATTCATGGAATGTGAGGATCAAAGGGAAGAAGGTGGAAGTTACGAGGCTATCGAAAAAAAAAAAACACCTAAGGTCTACTTTCTACTCTCCATAAAAGTTATGGTCTATTTGTAAATAATATGTGATGGCAGGGTTCTTGTCCTTGGAAGCGATTCTATGAGCTAGAAATCTTACGAAGATGTTGGCATGCGATCAAATTATAAATTCATATTTTTATATGAGCTCAAAAGTTTAATTCTAGGTGAGAATTGTTGGCCGAAGAAAAGTAAACTAACTTATAATCTTTAAGAGATTCTGTTCAAATCTAAACGTTTACAAGGGATTGGTCAATTAGTATCGTTAATAAAGACATTTATATTTGTTGCATTTTTACAAATGTTATCACTGACATTCAATTAAAGATATTCAACACTCCTTTTTAGACTTAAATATCATGGTATTAATTTAAGTGAATATTTATAAACATGTAACTTTTGTGAAGTTATATATATATATATATATACGTATATATATTTTTGTTTAACACTTAGATAATTACCCCCCCCCCTTTTTTTTTTTTACTTATATTTTTTCATTTATTAATTTTCCAACGAATGTTAAGTCTGCAATATCTTGGATTTAGTTAGTTTGTCTGGGAATTTAAACTGCATTTTACATTTTTTTTTTTTTTTTAATGACTCAAAGCTTCTTTAGACTATATATGTATATGTATATACTAGAGATGAAAGATGAGAATAAAAAATTGTAAAGATACAATATTTATTAAAACATCCGAAGTTCAAAGCAAGGAGTTTCACATCCTTAATCCATAATTTTTCAAAGACAAATTACAAATTCTTTTCATGGATTAAGGATATGAAACTCCTTGCTTTTAACTTTTGATGTTCTAATAAATATTGCATCTTTACAATTTTTTATTCCCATCTTTCATCTCTAGAATTGATTGCTCTAGTCAATATATTGAGCTTTATATTATCACGATAGATTATTATTAAGCGATAATTCAATTATCTTTAATTTAATTCAACATTTTAATATATATATATATATATATATATATATATATATATAAATATAAATATATATATATAAATATAAATGATAATTTATTTCATTTTGACTACAAAATTGATTTTGTTTCATGAGAGCAGTTTTTAGGAGCTCACGATCTTCAGGTCTCGAAATAAGATAAGGTAATCTTATTTCGAGACCTGAAGATCGTGAGCTCCTAAAAACTGCTCTCGTGAAACAAAATCAATTTTGTCGTCAAAATGAAATAAATTATCATTTATATTTATATTTCCACTCTATATTTTTATTGAGTACTCTCATAAACCCGGTTCAATTCCCCTGAATTTATACCCTGTGGATTTATACCATACTCGGATTATATATATATATATATATATATATATATATATATATATATTCCCCTGATCAAAACAGTTTTGCACCATTTTTATGTCCTTTTTACTAAGATTAAAATCAAGATATAATGCTACTAAACCTTATGTCTACAATCCTTATTCCAATTTTTATCAAAATCTATTATATGAATGATTTTGATTCTAGAAAATGTCTTAAATTTAAGGCCTAAGCTTAAGGGGTCTTAAGAAGAAATTAAAATTCAAGGAATCTTGTTTAACTGGCGTCTAATAATTATGGATCAAATTTAATGAAAATCTAAAATATATAAATTTCGAATGGGAGGTTGTGCCCATATTATGCCCCTTAAAATCCCCTTAAAATACCTTTAATATCCCTTTAAAATCCCTTTAAAATAAACTGAAATTTTGATAATGTTTATTAATTGATGTCTAATACCTATTTTCGAAATTTCACAAAAAGCAGAATTTTCATGAAGGGCTTCCATCCTCTTTTTACCTCCTTTTGCATAATGCTAAATTAAACTAAACATAACCCACATTACGACTACTTAAGCCTAGCAGCTTTGTTCCAAAGTTCATAATGATCGATTAATTAGTATAAAAGTGAATCCTGTAAATGCAAATATATAATCATACACACATACCTAACTTATATATATATACATATATATATATATATATATATATATATATATATATATATATATATATCTATCTATGGGAAATGAAAAAGGAAAAACCAAGAGATATTTTTTATATATTATCAAAGTTTCATCTTTATTGTGAGACTTCCTCAGGATGATAATTTAAAAAAAAATGTCATGCAAGTACATCGAAATATTGGATTGATGAGAAAAAGTAGTAGCCGTGGCTACTAAGAGCGCTGGACCAAGGTCCGGGCTGAGAGAAGTCAGTCAGTGGCAGAGAGTGAAATGAATGTAGACGGCTGTGAGTAAAACAGGTGAGGGGGGAAGTCTTACAATAAAGACGAAACGTTGATGAATATATAAAAAATATCTCTTGTTTTTTTCCTTTTTCAGTTTCATTACGTCGGATTACTCTCATCCTTCCTTTCTCATATATATATATATATATATATATATATATATATATTGGGTATTTGGATCTGTACGGCTAGGTTTCCTTCCTCTTATCTAATTACCTTTCTGGTACCAAAGGTACTTAAGCTTTATCTTTTATTTATTTATTTTTTAATGCAACTTTAATTCCTATATAATTTTATTGCTAGCTACCATATTGCAGAATGGTTCTTGGATGTAGTGTTTAGATATTATTATTATTTTTTTTTTATTATTATTATTATTATTATTGTTATAATTAATGTTATTTGATATGCAAATTATCATATCATACGATAGTCTTAAGGGTAATATATTATTATTATTTTATTATTATTATTATTTATTTATGTATATATTAGTGAAATTTTAAACTGAATTATTTCGACACTTCATTATTGGGGAAATGGTAGTTTATCAGTACCATTGGAGAGCCATGAATATTATAACTGTCCTGTTTTTAAATCTCCGAAACAGTTACATGGTAAGCAGCTGATGATCCCCGCGTTAATATTAGACGCTTAAGGTCTCCTGTTTTTGTTTCACTCTTAGATACTTAACACCCCTTTTTATTTTTTGTATTTACTTATTTTTTTATTCATTAATTTTCCAACGAATGTTAAGTCTGCAATATCTTGGATTTAGTTAGTTTCTCTGGGAATTTGAACTGCATTTTACTTTCTTTTTTTTTTTTTTTTTTTTGTTTAAAATGACTCAAAGCTTCTTTAGACTAATATATATATATATATATATATATATATATAAGCCCCTTTTTTACATTTTATAGCTTTTAATTTGGTGAACAGGGCTAGAGAATATACTTAGCATTGACTGGGTGGAAGAGGATGCAAGTAAAATGACATTAATTGAAATGAATTCCGCTAAATTTGTAGTATTTAATACCTTTGAGGCACACCAGGAGTTTCGTTAGTATCAATGCTGACCCCCGTGCACTCCTTCTCCAAACTTATTGTTGTGGTTTCAAGGTTGAACAATAATTAGTGAGGAATACAATGAAGACGCAAACAACAACAAGAATGCAATAATAAGTGTATTAAAGAAAAGGTATAGTTACAGTATGTACAAATGAAGGTGTCGAGTCAGAGAGTCTTGGTGGGAGGACATGTACGCTCTTCGGCGTCACTTCCGGTGGCATTTAGGTAACACACACTAAGGCCAACCTAGGCTTGCCATTTATAGTGTAACGTTATTCGTATATGCAAATGAGTGGTTGCCACCACAACACTTATTAAGAAATTTATTTTAACTTTTTAATTTATTCGTTTCTTGATGATATCAATTCGTTCTTTTATCCGGTCTCCCTCGTCGCTAGCTTTAACCCTAACCCTTTAATCCTTCTCTCTTCTCTTTCAATTATTTACATCATTCGCCTCACACTACCGTTTCTATTATTAGTTACCACTTATGTCATTCGCCTTTTGTGAAATCATAAAAGACTTTTGGTAATTACTATTCTTCTTTTATAATGTCATCCATTTTTAACTAAATATATATATATACTCCTTTCTTGGATTTTTTTTCAAATTACACCAATTTTAGAGAAAAAAAAAATCATCACAGAAAACAACATAGGGTTAGACACTGGATAATGTAGCCATATTTCCCCATATACTTCTGACTTTACCACCCCCTCTTCCATACTTTAAATATAATGGAATAAAAACTTTGGCAGTTTCTTTCTTTTTGATTTAAATATTCAGATCTGACTTATATTTGCTCTTATTATTTTTGCTTACTTTATATCTTTTCACTGACCTCCTACTCTCCCCTCCCTAACCTCCTACTCTCCCCTCCCTCCTACTCTCCCCTCCCTAACCCTGACCGCCTACTCTCTCCTCCCTAACCTCCTACTCTCCCCTCCCTAACCCTGACCTCATACTCTCCCCTCCCTAACCTCCTACTCTCCCCTCCCTAACCCTGACCTCATACTCTCCCCTCCCTAACCTCCTACTGTCCCCTCCCTAACCCTGACCTCATACTCTCCCCTTCTATGGTGGTGCAACTACTCAATTCTCAAGTTCAATCAACAACTTAACTTTTCTCCACCGAACTACTATCACATCACATTCTACCCAACCCTCTACACTTGATCTTCCCTTATGGTTATCACCTCTTTCTTCTCTGTCATCCTCTTCAAATTTGTATCTTGTATAAAACAGGTATCAAAATATCATATTTATTTGCTTTGACAACGTTTTTGTTATTAAAGAAACGAACTATTAGTCCACTGATGTGTCTTTGATTTCTTTTTTTAATTTTTGTTGTGGACTGATCCGGATTCACCCATAGTGACAGGATGGATTTGTCAGGCCAATATAAAGTCGACACCTTTTCTCTTACCAAGGAGAACCGCTTAACGAACCGCTTAGCACGTCTACCTAGAGCCGGTAATGGCGACCAACTTATTGTAATTAAGTATTCTTAATACAATTTCTATTCCTTTCAAATTCCGGTCTTGGGTTTCTTATTTACTTATAGTTATTCTTACGATATAACACTTTTATATTTTACAGTTTGTCAGCTTTTACATCTATCTTGCTTATTAAATTACAGATATGTATATATTGATAAAAGTTCACATCTATAACATTCCGCATCGTTTATCTACGTATAAGCCTACTCTTTTTTTAAACATTTAGAGACTGACTCATTTCATTATACAAATATAATATATCTTCTGTCTTCTGCCATCCATTTTGTTACATTTTGGTAGATTCTCGGCACAGACGGAATTTTCCTCTGGTGTTTATTATTTTTGACAAAGGGAAGTTTCTTTTCCCGAAATATCAAATAAATGATTTCTATAATCATCCGGACATCACACAAACAGCTAACACCACACTTGCTGTTATTAAAGATTTTAAGAAAGAATAAATAGTAAGTCCCATTCTGTATTCGATTTATTATTTTTGTTCCTTCTAGCTTACATCTTACCCGGAATTTGCATTGCCCACATCCTTTTAAAAACATACTACTATGATATATCTTTTTTCTACTTTATTATCAATCACGTGTCCATGATTGAATGTGTGTACATTTGCACGTATACAGAGCATATCACTACCTACCTTAGAAATTAAGCCAGCTTCATACACATGAAAGGGACGGTTTCAACATCCTTCTCGGGGTCTCTTTAATTTTATGTTATCGCACTTTACTTAAAATTTTGTTAAAAAAATTACGAGGTCGCTTTTAACAGCATCATCATCATCATATTGTATTCGGTCTGACGTCTGTTTTAGATACTGGCATGTCTAAGGCATCTTTTAAAAATTGACTTCCAAACTAACCTATCTCTGCCCAGGCCTTTATTTATCCCTCTTTCTCTCAAATCCATCCTTATCATTTCCTCCAATGGTTTCCTTGGACTTCTCCTGCCAACTGACCCTGCTACCTCAACTGTTCTACATCTACTAACCCAGTAACTCTCATCTATTCTTTCATCATCATATTCAGTTTAACGTCCGTCTTACATGCTGCCATGTATTTGATTGCTTTTAGAAATTGACTTCCAAATTAACCTACCTCTGTCCAGGTCTTTATTTTCTTGAAGGGTATCATACCACACTGGTGGTACCCCATCCATGTAGCTGGCTAGCTGCCCCCATGGCAGATCTCAATTCACACCGCCAAGAAATTCTATCATGAAGATCAAATGCAGAGGGCTTCCACGCTATGCGATCTCTCTGCAGCAGTTTTTCCTGAGAAAACTTAGGTCAGCCTCCCCCCCCCCCCCCACCTACCAGGGACTTTACAATTTTGGGCTATCTTGATGGCACCACTCGAGCGTTCTACATATCCATCTTCTGTATTAATGACGTCGATGTCCATCGGGTCAAGCTGTTTCAGCAGATCTGGTGACCATACAGTTTCCACATCTTCTGGCTTCACATTACAAATATGTCTAATCATTATTCTGTCGTTGGTTGTGTTGCAATCGCTACAGTAAAACTAAATTAAACTTATTATAGCCAATGTTATTAAAACTAAATATAACCCACGTTACCCATCCTTACACAGAGTATTTATTTACCTCCTCTCCAGGAGGTTAGGCACAAGGCCAGTTTTATCTTACCCCCACAAGGTAAGATGTGACCCAAGGTCGGGTCAGAAAGTGGGGCTTGAAAAGCCAGTGCCCGAGAAGGTGAGCACTCTGGCCAATAAAAATTGCCTGGGCAGCCCCGTCGGCATTCCCCGGTAGGAGCGCCTGATGCAGTAAGCAATAAACTTACTCCTCCCCAAAGAGGGGAGACAAAGCCTGGGAAGGTGGACCGCCTAGAACTGCACAGGACAAACCCATAGACAGGCGTAAATCAAACCCCGAAGGCCAAGACAATACCAGTCTATGGGGTGCAGTATCCATCGGAACAGATACTACACTTTGATCTTAGCCAAAAGATTCCAAAATTCATAATGATGGGTCAATTAGTTCAGAGTTTATCCCACACAAACATATATATATATATATATATATACTAATGATAATAGAATTAACGATAAGTGAAGTATCGTTAAAGTGATCTATTGCAATAAAGTAAAGCTCAATACGTTGAGTAGAGCAATCAATTTTAAAGAAGGAAAGATGCAAAGAGTTACATTGTAACTCCTTGCATCTGAACTTTCGATGTAATAAAATTTGTATCAATTATATGTAATTTTTTTATCTTCATCTTTCCTTCTTTAAAATAGTTATATATACATATATATATATATATACATATATATATATATATATATAAACGTACCTAACTTTATATATGTAGTGATCTATTTCTTACATTGATCTAAGCACACTTACTAAAAAATTTTGACAAACTTTGCCAGCAAATAATATCAGATTATTAAGAAAAAAGAATAAAAGAAAATATGAGGAAAAAAAGAAAATGAACGAAAAAAGGAAAAAAAAAGGGGAAAGAATGAAAATAAGAAAGAAAATAGAAAAAAAGATAAAAAAAGGAAAAAAGGGAAAAAGAAAAAAAGGAAAAAGAATGAAAATAAGAAAGAAAAAAGAAAAAAAGAAAAAAAAGGAAAAAAGGAAAAAGAATGAAAATAAGAAAGAAAAAAGAAAAAAAAGGAAAAAAGGGAAAAAGAAAAAAAGGAAAAAGAATGAAAATAAGAAAGAAAAAAGAAAAAAAGAAAAAAAAAGGAAAAAAGAGAAAAAGAATGAAAATAAGAAAGAAAAAAAGAAAAAAAAAAGGAAAAAAAGGGAAAAAGAAAAAAAAGGAAAATACCGAAAACTAAAATAGTATAGTTATATACTTTTGAAGTAAATGAATTGGATGATATGTGTGAGGGTGGTTAGGGTATGGGGAAGGGGGGGGGGCTCCGTCTTAATCAACCAAATTTATAAGTGAAGAAATATGGCTATCCATTCAACACAATCCATCCTTCTTGACATTTATAGCATATAAACCTGTCACGAACAAGTCACTCGCTGTCATAAAATGAAATTTTATCCAGTGAGATTACAAGATTCTTTCTAAAATTACGCGCCCCCCCCCCGGATGTTTACAATGCCCCCCCCCCACCCCCACCCCCCACCCACACCATCCCAGCTTGAAATAAACAACCAGATATATGTTAGTACTGTCACATCATTATGATAGAAAATGAGATCCACAAAATTATGACAATCAACATTCTAATTGAATCCAGTTTTTTTTCTCCCCCCATTATTCATATTATTAGTTGATAATAATTATTTCCGCCCAATAGTCATTAAATTTGCAAAGGACATTAGTCACATTTTTGACTTGTAATGAATCATCAACTAAAAAGGGAAATTTAACAGACATTTTCCTTGTTCTTCCTCCTTTAAAATTCAATATTAGTTAAAAGATTTTTCTTTAAATAACTTTGAATATTTCTTCTTTTTTTTTTTTAAATTTAAGATCTAGCAGGCACGCCCTGCATTGCCCGGGAGTGAATAAAAACACTCTTGACCTATACTCAGCCTGTATCCCTTATATTATCATTTTTATTCTTTAATTTCTATAATTTTCAGTCCAGACAAAATAATTCTAAAACAATTTATAGAATTATTTCCTTTGATTTCTTGAACGAAAGAACATATTTTTTATGAGACTAGAGTCATTAATTTTTTCCTTTGTGACCTAAAATGAATAAATATTACATTAAATTATTTTATCATAACCTGCTCGAGGTTATACTAAATCAGATACACCGTTATGACCTTTATAAATTGCCAACACAAGTTCTTAATCCGTACCAAATTGTTTTCAATAATCAATCTGACCCAAAAATGATTTCATGATAATTCTGTTAAATCAAAACAAATTCTTTTCTCAAGTTGTCAATTTAACCCGAGAAATATAACCCTTAACATTACGACTTGAAACATGACAAGTCAACTTGTGTTATTCATAATCAAAACAGATGGTTTTGCTTTACTTGCCGCTCAAAAACGAAAAATATGACCTTTTGAATGAAATCATTTGATTTGATATTTAAATTAATCAATTACTATTGCAGCTGCAAAATACCTCATAGTGTCACATGATAAGTCTTACTGCATAATGATATGAAAGACTTGCACAGTAAGTAAGGTTAACTGCAGAATGATATCCAATATTCCACACAGTAAGGTCAACTACAAAATGATATCCAAGATTTTAAAAATTGGTTTAATTACAGACACAAGCTAAAAATAATATAAATGTTGCATTTACTAATGAACAGCCGATTGTGACAATCTCTTGTTGATGTACGCCCCCCCTCTCCCAAAGAAAAATTGTACTACTTTGGTGGATGATCTCATGACAACAGAACAGATACTACACTACACCTCCCCTTGATTGAGCATAGAAAGATAGTACAGTATCAGCTTCAGATATAGAAATAATGGTACTACTCCAGATGAAACGCCTAATTTCCGTGACTGCTTGGCGGCAATGACAGGGCAGGTCGCGGAAGCGCCCGAGAGCTGCCGAGACGAAAACGAGGCTGAAGCAAAAATGAAAGTCGTAAAATGGAAGGGCGGCAGACGACAATATAAGACGAAGAATACAAAAGAAAAAAATACAAATATTTGAAAAAAATGAAAAAAAAAAAAATGAACAAACCATAGCTGAAAAACTATACATAAACTTTTTTTTTTAATTTTTTTCGTGAGTCAAATGAACCATTTCAATTTTTTTTTTTGTCTTTTATTTACATAAATCTAAGTAGTAAATGCTATTTCTTTTACGATATTTAGGAAACTTTTTTTTTGTCTATGTTTTTTTTTCATAAAGCAAAGAAGTATGTTATTTTTCTTAGGATATTCAGGCAAGTTTTTTTGTATATTTATTTATTTTTTTTGGGGGGGGGGGAATTTCATATATTTCGTCGAGGGTCAGGGTTTACGGATACGTTTGCGACCGGTTCGAAAGGTCTTCCTACCGCTTGTTTTGTTGTGCTGAGCGCAGATGATTTGGCAGCAACCTGATCGGTCAGCACTGCTTCAGCCTCGTTTTTGTCTCGGCAGCTCTCGGGCATTTCCGCGACCTGCCCGATCGTTGCCACCGAGCAGTCACGGAAATTAGGCGCTTCATCTGGAGTAGTACCGAAATAATAATATAGTTTCGCTTCAGACAGACAGATACCAAATCTTTATTAGTAATAGATAAACAATAAAGGAAAATTCTGAATCATATCACAGGCGAATCCTCCATAGACTCAAAGATTTGAACAGTAAGGTCAACTGCAGAATGGTATAAAAGTGATGCAGAGTAAGGCCAGATGAAGAATCCCGTCAAAGACTTGCACAGTATGCACAGTTGATGTCGGTTTATTTTTGTATTTGATGAGTTTCAAGATTGTTATGTACAGCAATATTTCTTCAGATTTAAATTATTCTCAGCCAGTTTTTATTAATTGGATGAACATAATTCTTTGTATTTCAAATGAATTCAAAACTTACAGAAGTTGTCATCTTCAATTTAAATATTCAGTATTCACTGAAATGTTAGGAATATTTTTGTTTTTAGCACATACGAATTTTACGATTTGTGAGAGACAGACAACAGGAAATTGGTTTTGAATTAGGCTCACTAATGAAACTGAATGAAACTGTATCGATGCATTTCTTTTCTCGTTTATTCATTTCTCCATATTGAAGATACAAAAATGAATATCTGTCCCAGAACGGGTGAAATTTATTCCATGAACAAAACAGCTTTGCAACACTTTTATATCCCCGTAAGAAGATTAAAATCAAGATATAATGCTACTAGACCTTATATCTAGAATACTTATTCCAATTTTGATCAAAATTTCTAACATGATTTTGATTCTAGAAAATGTTTAAATTTTAAGGCCGAAGCTGAAAAGATTTTACAAAGAAATTCAAATCCAACAAATCTTGCTTAATTTGTATCTAATGACTATTGATTAAATTTAATGCAAATCTGAAATATTTTAATTTTTTTAAAAAAGATATTTCACCCTAAACAAGGCAGGCCGCCACTGTAAACGTAAGGGGTTACTGAGAATTAGGGTGTAGGTTTTGGGTGTCATCCTAAGTTGGGAGCAGTGTAGCGAGATGTCTGTTTACATTAGTTTTAAACCTCTGTATGTCGGTACAGTCGTGGAAACAGGGAGCAGGGAGGAAAGTTCTAGAGGCCGGAAGCACAAAGAAAGAAGCTATTGGAGTAGAAGGCTCTCTGGCATCTGGGGACCTCAACAGTGAATGGATGGGATTTAGCTGATTGTCGAGTTGGTCTAGTGAATTTATGTCGAGGGAGAGATTGTGCCCATATCATGCTCCATAAAACCCTGTTAAATACCCCAAAGAAACTGAAATTGTGGGAATATTTACTAATTGATGTCATCAAGGACAGTTTATGACAAGTCTTTATTAACATTGGATTTGAAGATGACTATGCTGTAACCCGTAGGAAACCAATCTTGTGGCAGCGTGTTCTGAAAATGAGAAGAAACTCTGAATGATGATGATGAATAATATGAAGAGATTAAAAATCTCCACATACCACCTAACTCAAATCAACAGCCGTCCTAGATAACAGCGATTCTTCCCCCTTTGTCATAAAAATCGTTCATGGAATGTGAGGAATAAAGAACAAATTAAGGAGAAAATGAGAGTTGAGACTGTCAAGAGTAAACGCACGGTCCACTTCCTACTCCCTCCTGTTTATTCTTTGACGAATTAATTTCTCTAACTGTAGTAGAAAATACCATTGTATATATAGAGTGTGACCCCCCCACCCCCAAATATCACTGATTTAATCATTAATGAAATTCACAAACCTTTATGCAATCCACTAGTCTCACCCTCTTAGACAAGGCCCAAAAAAGAGTCGCCAACTTAATAGGACCCTTACTATCCACCAAGCTCCAGCCCCTGTCCCACCGCCGCAATGTTGCTTCCTTGTGCCTGTTTTACAACTACTTCAATGGACTGTGCTCTGATAAATTTGCTGCTCTTGTGCCCCCACGACGTAAATACACTAGACCAACCCGACAATCAGCCAAATCCCATCCATACACTGTAGAGGTCCCCAGATGCCGAAGAGCTTTCTACTCCAAAAGCTTCTTTCCTCGTGCTGCTGGACTCTGGAACTCCCTCCCTGCTCCCTGTTTTCCTAACGGTACTGACATACAGAAATTTAAAACTAATGTAAACAGTCATCTCGCTGTACAGCTCCCAATTTAGGTTGACCCCACCGATAAAATTTTTTAAAAAAACAAAAAACAACTCTCACCCTTTTTCTCAGTAGCCCCTTACGTCTACAGTCACGGCCTGCCTTGTTTGGCGTGAACTTTGTTAAAAAAAAAAATTTTTTTTTAATCCAACCATATTTGGTATAAATAGACTTCAGCCTATGCCTGATTTGTCCAAGTTTTCGTCATGAACATCAAACACTATTTGTTTTATTGCAATTCAATGATATGCAAGGATAGTTTGGTAATGTGCGATCCTGAATGGGCTTCACATTCACCGGACCATAACCCCTCAGATTTTTTATTTGTATGGTTATTTTAAAGATAGTTTCTATCAAAACAATCCTTAGACTATTCCTAAACTGAAGAGGGTCATCGCAGACAAAATCAGGGCAGTGCCAAGAGAGGGCAGTGTCAGAGTTATTGACAATTTTTCACATCGTATTCAGATGTGCTTATTAATGAACTGTTGGAGATTCAAGACTAAAACTTGGTGAACAAGTCAGTCACAGACTAAAGCTTATTTGTATTAAATATGGTTGGTTTGCAGAAAGGATTGTAAATTTTATTGACAATTCCATGGGTTGCAATTTTTTGAGTAACCCGGTATATATTATTTATGTCATAGCATTATTGGGAACTTTAAAAAGCTGAAGGCAAGTACGAAAGTCAGATTATAGACTTGGATCCCACTGGTGCCATATTTATGCAGCAATTGCTTAAGTATTTTACATATGAGTATCCATTGAAGAAAAGTTGTGGAATAATTGTATACATAGATATTTATTAGAGCAATAATTGTCCAACTTTGCCATATAACACAGTTAAGAACAAAGCCGATGTCAACTATTTGTTTGTTGTTAAGGTACCTCACAAAGGGAGTGTGGTTTGATGGGGACTAACTTTGTCACTAATCAGACATTGAGGCTACAACGTAATTCGTTCTTCCTGAACAAAAGACCAACATTATTTCTTTATAAATCCCATTGGTCCACCTTCCCCTTCTTTCCGAAGAGAAATGCATAGGCAGATCCAATGGCATTAATAGTCTAATAGATGAACAGAAACACAAATGCATGCATTCATATGTAAATGTTTATGTTGAAAGATTAAATTGAAAATGGGGAAAAGAAAAGTAGATTTTTATTTATATGTCTGTTTTCTTCTCATACTTTTCTCTTTGGCTTAAGAACATTTCCAGAAAGTATTTTTTTTTCTTTAGATTTTTAATATTTTATTTTAAAATATGTGTGCTTCTTATAGCCATCTTTTATTTCATATACTTTTTTATTTTTATTTTTTTTATTTATTTTATTAAATTTTTATTTTATTTTTTATTTTTTATTTTATTTTTATTTTATTTTATTTTTTTTATTTTTTTATTTTATTTTTATTATACAATATTTGTGCATCATTTTTTTTTTTTCATTTTCATAATTTTTTTTGTTAACTTTGGGATTTCTCAGAGTTTTCTAAACAATTTGGGGAGAGAACAGAGTGAAAAGAGAGAGAGAGAGAGAGAGAGAGACAGACAGACAGACAGACAGACAGACAGACAGACAGAGAGTTGTCCATTCCGAGTCATCTTGTTTGTTGGAAACTGAGTGTTCATGGAATAATCTTTAGTATCGAATCTATGCAAGGTCTCCACAGACAAATGGTATTCAAACATTAGAGTTGAGTGTTTATTTAAACACCCAGGGGGACTTTGCCATTCTATAAATGTAAAAAAAAAAAAAAAAAAAAAAATCACTTCACGTCCGTATTCCGATTTCAATAAATTTAAAAAGACTTTGCAATTTATTTCAAAATCAATTATGTTATTCGAAGGAAAGATTCAATTAAAAAAAAAAAATTGTAGACGAGATAGAAAAAAAAAATCAAGGACAAGAACTCATTTTTCTCTGATTGAGTTTATTAATTTATATATATATATATATATATATATATATATATATATATATATATATATATATATATATATATATATATATAAGTATGGAGAAACAGCAGGGAATTCAACACATTTGACTTTTATAATTCAAAGAAATATGTAGATAAATCTTTTTATAGATTCCATAAAACATGGTAGCAATTTATGCTCATGTCACATTTGTGACATTTTTTATTGTTTATTGATTTTTCAAACATTTATTTATATATATCTTTGGGCATCTCCAACTTTAATCGATAATTCCATTTCAGCTTTTCATGAAAAAATATAAGTACACACACACACACATATATATATATATATATACAAATTATTTATTTAAAAACTATACATTACACATTTCATGGGCGTACCCTGGTTTTATTGACATGGGCAGACCTTTAGTGTTTAAAAAAAGGTCTTTACAACGCATTTAAAATCTTCGGCGACTCACGAAATGAAGACAATTCGAAAAATAGAATCCAATGATAAAGGTCTACCCATGTCAATTAAACCATGGTATGTCTCTGAAATATGTAATGTATAGTTTTAAATAAATAATTTGTATTTTTGCTCTAGCATTTTTACAATCGAGATCTTTATTGATTTCTTTTCAACATACCTCGACGCACTATATATATATATATATATATATATATATATATATATATATATATAGAGAGAGAGAGAGAGAGAGAGAGAAAGATGATACTTTAAAGATATAAATAATATCTTTAACCAGTAAACTATCAGGATCAAAATAAAGCTCAATATAGTGTATAGAGCATTAATAATAATGGATTGAATGACAAAATAAAATCAGAAATTAATCAGACTTTATTACATATCAAATACAAAACATAAAATATATCGGCCCAAAACACACTGTTTTGTTAAAATACCCCAACAAGGTACGGACTGTTCTATTGTTCAACATCTACAATATATCCAGGTCAAAAATATTTATTAAAAAAACGGTATTTTCAAAGCTGAATTCTTTTTTTTTTACTTGCAGTAGTGTCATTACGGTAATTGTCCTCTGATGAGAAGATTTTCTTTGAAAATCCATGGTTTAAGGACTCCTTGCTCTGTTATAAAGTTTGATTCATTTCTTATTTTATTCTGTCATTCAATCCATTATATATATATATATATATATATATATAATCCTTGTATGAGATCCTACCGTTTTACTAGGCCCGGAAGAAAATCTAAAAATGGCCTGTTTTCCTCTTCACAGCCTCTTTTAAGTGCATCTGGACTTATCTACTTTTGAGCACCTTTTCCAACCTGCTCCCATGCAAAGTGTTTTTCTTCACTTTCTACAATTTCACCGAACCTTTTCAACGGAAACTCACCACCCGGACAATTGTATATCTTTTTCACGAAATTTTCTTTTCATTCAGTACGTTTTTTGACAAAAATTATTTTAATAATTTTTAAAAATAATTCTCATATTTTTCAAATATTTGAACTTTGGTTTTTTCGAAAGCCAACTTATCCATCTGTATTTCTCCTCTGATGATAAGATTTCGATCTTTGAAAAGCCTTGGCTTAAGGAAAGAAAAATAAACACTAGTTTATTACTGACAACCTTGCATTGAACAATTGAAATTTGAAATAAATTTGGACAATCGTCGCATATTTATCACTCTTTTTTCTTCTATCTCTCTCTCTCTCTCTCTCTCTCTCTCTCTCTATATATATATATATATATATATATACATATATGTGTGTGTGTGTGTGTGATGATAAAAATCACATATAAATGCTCTGTACCCTGTAATCGAGTATCATCGAGCTTGTTTTCATTGGACTAATCCCGGTCTTCACGGAATAATCTTTTTTCTAAGTGAAACATCTATATATATATATATATATATATATATATATATATATATATATAACCATGACTCATTATTTATTCTACTTTAATCTTACTGGAAAATTCATAAACTGTGACATATCGGTTAAGACTTGAATAACTAAAAATAATAATTCCCTTCACTTCTATATTATTATTATTATTATTACAATTATTATATAGAAGTAAAGAGACTAATTATTTTGTCATACGATCTACATAAGTTTTTGATGTGTGCAGACACACATATGTAAATTAGATGGCGACGCTGAAAATAGAGTCACGCTTTCTAAAAATGCTCACAGACATTAAGAAATATTAGTGAGTGGTTGAATCAACATAAAATGAGGGGGAGGGGGTAAGAGAAATACATAGATAGCTAAGAAAGAAATGGGTGACTTATTCAGTTACTTATAAATCATGGCTAATTAGAACAATTAATACACAATTATTTTTCAAACATAACTCAATCCCAGAACTAAGGTATATATTAGCATGAATTTTCTGTTTTATAAGTTTATAGGAAAACGCCTAAAAGAAACAAATGTTGGTTAACGCACTTCCCATCTATCCTAACTATTCTATTTATCTTCCTCCCACAAGGTAAGATGTGACACAAGGTCGGAAAAGTGGGATTTGAAAAGCCAGCGCCTGAGAAGGTGAGCACTCTGGCCATTAAAAATTGCCTGGGCAGCCCCGTCGGCATTCTTCGGTAGGGGCGCCTCAGACAGTAAGCAATAAACTTACTCCTCCCCAAAAAGGGGAGGCAAAGTCTGGGAGGGTGCACAGGACCGTCTCATAGACCGGCGTAAATCAAGTCCCGAAGGCCAAGACAATACCAGTCTCTGGGGTGTAGAATCCATCGGAACAGATACTACACTAAGATCTTGACTAAAATTGACATCAAAACAGCTTGAACTTATTTAATTCTATGATACGACATAACATTTTGAAATACCGTATATATAGTAATTCACAAACCGCACAAACAGATTCTTAATTGGCAGATTTATTTCATAAACAGTTCTAATAAATTAATATCCTGTAATAAAGTTGCAATTTTATATTGTCATATTTTCTGAGAGCATAACCCCCTTAAAATTTCAAAAATATTTTGATGAAATTTATATCATATGTATAAAATTCTCTGGGAAAGACAATGGAAGTGGTCCCGAATTTCTACATTACTTTCTATGTGTCGAATATCTACGTACCCCCACCTTTAAGTGACCCATAAGGACAGAACCCCCCTTAAAACTTTAAATGCCTATATCCGATTTTATTGAAATTTAAACCATATCTATGAGGCACTAATTTAGAGGGTTTTCTGACATTTCAGCTCTTGACTATATTCAGGGGCGGAACGGATGGAGTGGGGGGGGGCAGTAAAAACAAAGGAATTAATATGGCGTTATGAGTATAGTGAAAAAGTACATAGTAGTGATCGTCATACCATCCCGCTAATGATAATATAAAGTTTGTGCAACATAAAAGTAACATTTTATTTAATAACACGAAAAAGCAATAAGTGAGCATGGCGGATACATCGGTCAGTTCCCGCTGAAAACAAGAAAAAAAAAAAAAAATCATTACGAAATTGAAACGGATCAGGACAAAAGCATGCAGAGAGAAGTTGTCCATCATATTTAATGAAATAAATTTAAAGGAACGCTGCTCATATATATATTTGGATTTTTCACTTAGAAGATAGTTTATTCAGTGAAGACCGGGATTAGTCCAATAAAAAAAGCTCGATGATACTCGATTACAGAGTACAGAGCATTTATATGTGATTTTTTGAAGGCTTACCAACACTACAAAAGATTTTTTCATTCAAAAATTATTTATTTATCATTTATTTATCATTTTTCAAATTAAAGATTTTCACAACATTGTTGCTACTAGGCAAAACCAGCAAAAACAGCCAAAAAAAATTAGTCCTAAGTGCACTCAAATGAAACAGTAATAATGAGCGAGAATACACCTTCTTGACGGGCGGCACAACTATGAAAAGTATCCCCCCCCCCCCAACAAAGACCAAACAGTCAAAACTCCGTTACCAAGTTACCATTCTAAGCCACTGATAGTATTGGCATTCCAGATCTATTCCATCAAAAGGAAAGGCGACACAAATGTCCGTTTGTAATGCATGCGGTCGTGCTAGCCTTATTTTCAGGGCTGACTCGCTCCCTTTCGAGATGGACACACAATAAGATATTCTTCTAAGACATTCTCTATTTTTTCCTTTTTATTTTTTATTTTATTTTTTTCTTCCCTTCTTAAGTGACCTCAATTAAAGCCACACCACATTGTGTATTGCCGGTTGTTGTAATTTCTTATTCAAGGTACTTAATTTCCCTGATGATCTACAAAGCAAGGACCGGCTTGGTAGTGAAACACGTGTAGGTAAAAAAAACTTTAATTTGAAAAAATGTTGAATAAATAATTTTTGAATGAAAAAATCTTTTGTGGTGTTGATTGGGCTCCTGAACGGAAAGCTTTGGTAAGCCTTCAAAAAATCACATATAAATATATATATATATATATATAATATTTATACATGAATATCAAATTATTACTACCTAGCGGTCGAGAGGTGCGGACCCGGTTCACAGAGTTAGCCTAGAATCTGCAAGCAGTCGCCATATCCACTCGCCCAACGGAAACTGTTACGTAATTAAGGGAAATTAAGATCTATATGTACTTAGAAGCGGGCACAGATAGAAGACTAGTCGAGAGTGTTCGACGAACATATTCTGAACTTTGCATTAGAGCTTTTTGACAGTCTATTTTTAACATCCCCGAGAGTACTCAACTTTAATTTACTAGAGGGGCTTAGTATAATATTTATAAATAGATATTAAATTATCAATACCTACAGACGCTAGCGTTTCAAGCTTATTGCTCTCATTTATATTTATATGTATATATATATATGTATATATTTGAGCAGCATTCCTTCCTTTAAATTACTCGACTGCAAATCAGTGGAGATTTGTTAAAACCGGGTTCATGCCCTCCGACCGCCGTGAATTAACATTCCTACACTGAAGATTGCATAAGCATAAAACATCGATGTTTGTAGGTAAAAATAATTAATATTTACTTTAAAAATATAATATATATATATATATATATAAAGAAAATGAAAAAAGGAAAACCAAAAATATTATTTACGTATTCATCAACGTTTCGTCTTTATTTCAAGATTTCCTTGGGATGATTGGTTTTCCTTTCTTCATTACGTTGGAATATTATTTCTATTTTTATCATATTATATACATATATATATATATATATATATATATATATATATATATATATATATTACATACACAGACACATATATGATTAAATAAAGGATAAAATAAATCCGATGGAATGAGTTAAAATGAAAGACTTGAAACTCAAGAGTCTATCTCAATATTTCACCTAATTTAAATATGTGTAAAGAGAGAAGGCAAGCAAATACGCATATATATATATATATATATATATATATATATATATATATATATATATGTGTGTGTGTGTGTGTGTGTGTGTGTGTGTGTGTGTGTAGAGTTGAATGGTTTCCTAATGTACTTATTAACAGAGCAGAAATACATTTTAAAGAAAATAAACTAAACAGTTTATTTTCTTTAAAATGTATTCCTGCTCTGTTAATAAGTATGTGTTTAGTTTATTTACTTAAAATTTATATATATATATATATGTTTTTTTAATTAATTAATTTATGAACCAATTTCTTTAATTAATTTATAAATTAACTTTTGTGTGCACAAAAAGGAAGAAATGGACACGTATTCCTGGCTATAAGCCGTCATCAGCATGACTCATACATGTATGTGTGTGTGTGTGTGTGTGTATGTGTGTGTGTATATGCTTACTTTCTTTCCCTACACGTATTTACCTTTATTATGCTCTATTGTCTGGGCCTTTGGGTCTGGATTTACGCCGGTCTATTGGGGGTTGCCGGTCCTGTGCAGTTTTAGGAGGTGCCCCCTCCCAGACTTTGCCTCCCCTCTTTGGGGAGGAGTAAGTTTATTGCTTACTGTCTGAGGCGCCCCTACCGGGGAATGCCGACGGGGCTGCCCAGGCAATTTTTAAATGGCCAGAGTGCTCACCTCTCGAGCGCTGGCTTTTCAAACCCCACTTTCCCGACCCGATCTTGGGTCACATCTTACTTGTGGGAGTAAGATAAAACTGGCCTTGTGCCTAACTCCTGGGGAGGAGTAAATAAAGCTATGAGTGTCATATATATTCCCGTTAATTGCAGATCTTCTCTGCCTTTGCCATTTTTCAGCTTCACTCTTGAAAAAGCCCACGTAAGAGTTTGGCGAAATGTTGATATAGATTCTTGAGTTTCCGGTTTTCCCCTTTTTCCATTTTAACTCACATACACACACTAATATATATATATATATATATATATATATATATATATATATTATGTGCCATGGTGCTTTTTTGTTAAGACTTGTAATTTCGTCCATGGAGGCTTGGAATATTTTCAGCCCCCCCCCCCCCACCTCCCTGCAAGCTAAATTAATCGTTTATTTAATGGCATTACCTACACAAACACCAGTGTCAAAGATGCAGCGTAATATATAACGTACTGTCGGAAATAAATTCCAATGTAAACTACATATACACATATACATACATATACATACACATACACACAGAACTTGCTTTGACAATTGCAAAGTAAAAAATAGTTCTCAAATCAGTTGAGAGTAAAACAAAAAAATGGGGGCAAAAAGAATATAAAAACCTTAGGGAGAGTCCATAAAGCTGCTGGTGAAGGGGGTGGTGGTGGTGGTGGAGTTAAAGGTATTGTTGAGATGGGTAAATGGGATTACGGTGATTCGTTCTCTTAGCTTTAACCTTTGTTTCCCATGTGGCCACAACTGCCTTTGCTATTTATACAAAACAATGGCAATTAGAGTTCACTCGAGAGAAATAAACATTTTTCGCAATTTACAGCCCTTCTCATTTTGTTGGTTTCGGCTTTCTATATCGAAACTAGAAGGGAAAGTTATAGTCGCATTAATATATGTAACTGCTACCATCTATATTTTAATACTTACATATCTTCCCTCTTCATACATAAACAAAACAAGAACATAAGTCAGTCGTGAGATTGCATGCCTCCTCCACCTGACAACGTAAGGATGGGTCAAATTTTACCTGGGCCTTACATCTTTATATTGTGGGGTAAGGTACACGATAAGTCATGAAAATGAAATGCTGTGGTAGACAAAATGTTTGAAAAAAGAGACAAACGGAAACCAGGTTAGAATGCAGGAGAAAAACAAAAACAAGAGATTTGACCGGTTTCGTTCGTCTCTTTTGTCAAACATCTTTATATTGTATGAAAAATTTCCGAGGACATGCCATGGAAACGTTAACTCAAAGTGTTATCAAAGAACATCAGATCCAATCATCAAATATTCCAAAAAGTTGAGTTTCTTTGGAGTATTTTAAAGAGTCTTCAGTGAGCATAATATGGGCACACTCCCCTATTTGACAATTAAATATTTCAGATTTGCATTAAATTTGATCCATAGTCATTAGACACCAATTAAGCAAGGTTTCCTGAATTTCAATTTCTTATTAAGACCCTTTACATCTTAGATTCTTAACATTTTGTATAATCAAAATCATGTAATTAAGATAAGGATTCTAGACATAAGGTTTAGTAGCATTATATCTTGATTTTAATCTTCGTAAGGGAACATAAACGCGATGCAAAACTGTTCTGTTCAGGGAATTCATTTTAACGATCCAGGGATGTATTTTCTTCAAATATATACTAGGTTGGAAAGAAAGTAATGTCGTATTTTTTACTTCATCACTTTGCAGCCTCCTAAGTTGTACACAGTTCTAGATTTTTTGATGAATTGGTGTCTTAATATCTTGCTTTGCCTTTCAGATATAGTAATTTGTTGGAAAATATTAAGTTTAACGGTCTCAGCCGTCAAAAAATAGATATTAGTAAGGAGCATCTGAGACATTGCATGCTCTATGAATTCAAAAAAGGAAACTCAGCTGCAGAAGCTACAAGGAATATTGGAACTGTCTATGGGATATATGTTCTGAATGATCGAAAATGTCAACGGTGGTTTGCAAAATTTTCTTCTGGAAACTTTAACCTGTCAGATCGGCGACGTTCGGGAAAGCCAAAATCAATTGATAAAGACGCTATTAAAGATACTGTGGAGGTCAATCCAAAGTTAAGCAGCAGAGAATTAGCTCAACAATTCAATACAACCCATACCACAATTATTTCATGCTTTCACAAGTTAGGAAAAGTTTCAAAACTTGGGACTCTGGGTTCCCCACGATTTGACCGACGCTCAACGAAATCAAAGATTGACTGTTTGCACATCTTTGCTTTCCAAGAATCATCGAGAACCATTTTTGCAAAGAATTGTGACTAGAGATAAAAAATGGGTTCTTTACAAGAATATCCAATGCAAAAGACAATGGTTAGACCGAAACCAAAGTCCACAGCCTGTTCCAAAACAAGGCCTACACCCAAAGAAGGTTATACTCTCTTTATGGTGGGACATGAGAGGACTAATTCATTATTAGTTACTAGAGCCTAATCAAACAATCACAGCAGTAAAATATTGTTCGCAGCTGAATGATCTAAGAATTGCTCTATCAAGAAAATGAGCAGCATTACTCAATAGGAAGGGTGTAGTGCTTCAGCATGATAACGCGAAACCTCACACAACAAAACTCACTCAAGAAAATATCATGAGTTTCAATTGGGAAGTTTTGCCTCATCCGCCTTATTCACCTGACATTGCTCCATCCTACTACCATCTTTTCCGGTCGTTGCAGCATCACTTAAACAATAAAATTCATGAAAATGACTTAAATTTGTTTTTCTCTCAAAAATCAGAGAAATGTTTTGAAGAAGGCATCAAGGAGCTAGTTGATAGTTGAACAGAAGTCATAGAAAATGAAGGAAATTATTGTAAAGATTAAAAATGCCCTAATGTGAATGTTTCAGATGAAATAAATGTGTTGGACAAAAACGACATTACTTTCTTTCCAACCTGATACATAACATAAAATGAAGTGAGTTTCTTGAAGTTGAACTGTGATAGCTATCCATTTACGTAGTATATAATTACATCTTTTTTGTTATAAATGTATGGTTTTCAGTTTATTATTAAAAAATAAGCCATTTATGAGGCTTAAACATTATTTTAATATAAGCAATTACTTTTTTTACAATTAACATTGCTGTAGTGTAAAATGAATTGAAATCTGACAAAATTAAATCCACCAGAATGCATTACGATTTATTTGTAAACAAGTCAGCTATTTTAATCTTTGCTTGATAGTTGACAGAATATTTATTTATTTTGTGACTCTTAGCACTTCTACCCGATCATGGCTGACAGAATGAGAACAATCTACCACCATGCATTAAATAATGAGTTGTTCGAAATTGTGTACAGGTTTCTAAAGTTCAACAAGATGCACTGAAGAAGAATGGAGGTAACGTTGGCCGAAACGTTGTGAATATTATAACCAAGATGAGATATGAGTCAGAATAATCCAAATAATGCATGATTATATATATATATATATATATATATATAAAGTAAAGTGAATCCTCTCTCACAACATCTTGTGCCTCTTAACGACCTACCTATCTACATCTCATTCTCTCCGCTGGACTTTTCGACACCGGACTTTTTAGCAATCGGACATTTGCTTGCATTCGGGCAGATACACCTTTCAGCCATCATCATCATCGAGTTTTTCCCTGTGTTTCTTTCCCTACAACTTTTATTTTATTTTTTCAAATTTTAAATCTTGGCCTTTGCCAACTTATCTATCCCAGCGACTTCCTCTGATGATAAGATTTTGATCTTTGAAAAGCCTGGCTTAAGGAAAATTTAACTTGAATAAATTGCCTTTTTGCGGAATATACCTTGCTCTGAGCAATTGAATTGAATTTTGATTTGGCTTTTGCTTCTCTAATTCCTTTCCATTCTTCTTCATATATATATATATATATATATATATATATATATATATATATATATATATATATATATGAATGAAAGAAGGAGAAACTAAATTATCAGTAAAGTCATCAACGTTTCGTCTTCATCAAGAAAAGACTTCCTCAGGATGGTTTAAGAGAAATAAAAAAAGTTATAAACACAAGTACATTTCTTGGAAATAATCTGTATGTATAGAATGTAAAAAATATTTATGTTCATTTGGGCGAAACATGGCCGACTAAAATAAAAAATGCGTAATACGAATGTGGTGTGGAAATAAGCCCTTATTTATTTTACATCTTTTCACACGGCACCCAACTGCCCGAAATGAACCAATTGGAGCAGATTTAGTGGTTTGATTTTTACTTATTTATTTTTTTTATTATTATATATATTTAAAAAAAAAAAAATTTTTTTTAAATATATATAAATAAAAAATTTTTTTTTTAAATATATAAATAAATATATATATAAATATATAAACAACAACAATAACAATAATAATGATGATGATGATGCAATCATTATAATTATTAGCATTTATTATTATATATATTAAAAAAAATTTTTTTTTAAATATATATAAATAAAAATTTTTTTAAAAAATATATAAATAAATATATAAATATATAAATATATAAACAACAACAAAAAGAACAATAATAACAATAATGATGATGACGATGATGATGATAATAATAATGATGATGATGATGATGATGCAATCATTATAATTATAAACAAGTATGTACAAGACCAGTTTTGTAAATAGTGTACAAAACGCTAACCGGGCTCTAACTTCAAGTTTTGTTCCATTAATATGATTTTGCTGATTAAAGGGGCTAGATTGTAGAAACCGTTCCGCTGTTTAATCGTGTTTGAGTTCATGATAATTGCTGATTCTAGAAGTCTGCGTCGTGATTTATTGCTCTTAAATCATCCTGAGGAAGTCTTTTCTTGATGAAGACGAAACGTTGATGACTTTACTGATAATTTAGTTTCTTCTTCTTTCATTCACATTACGTTTGAAATACTATTTCCATTTTTATCATTATATATATATATATATATATATATAAAATCATGCATTATTTGGACTAATATCTCATCTTGGTTATAATATTCACTCTCGGGGATGTTAAAAATAGACTGTCAAAAAGCTCTTATGCAAAGTTCCGAATACGTTCGTAGAACACTCTCGACTAGTCTTCTATCTGTGCCCGCTTCTAGGTACATATAGATTTTAATTTCCCTTAATTACGTGACAGTTTCCGTTGGGCGAGTGTATATGGCGACTGCTTGGAGATACTAGGCTGACTCTGTGAACTAGGTTCGCGCCTCCCGACCGTCTGAAATTGTTACTTTCATGCACTGATGAAAGAGCAATGAGCTTGAAACGCTAGCGTCTGTAGGTATTAATAATTTAATATTTATTTATAAATATTATATATATATATATATGTGTGTGTGTGTGTGTGTGTGTGTGTGTGTGTGTATATATATGATTATTATTTTGTAAATAAATATTAATTATCCACAAATGTTTAATTTTCACTAACAATTATCAGTGTGGTTTATATAGCTATACCGCTAGTTTAACAATTTTAACCCTGGGGCCGAATAACTCCAATCCAATATTCTTAACCACTCGGCTACCGTGACAGTCATATTAAAAATGCGAGAGAAATAAACCGTATATTTTATTTACGAACATAGTAAGTCATCTGCCCATAAATACCATCAAGTCAGATACACCTTTCAGCCATCATCATCATCAACAATTGATTTTGATTACAATGTGACGTCATAAACTACTCTGCATATGGCGTCATCACTATCTTCTTCATCTCCTTTCTTCCTCCATCCAAAATTCACTTCTCCTCCCAGTTCATATCATCCCTCTTCAGCCATATCGAATATGTTTTCTCTGCTGTTTCCTGAAGATCTTAAATTAATTTTCTCAATTCTGAGTTGTTACAATAAAAGCGATATCGAAATAACCATAAAAAAATGTGGCTTATTTAACTGCATTGCCGGTCGAACGATTTGAACCCCGGACTCAAATAACTCCAATCCAACATTCTTAATCATTCAACCATTGAGACAGTTATATTTAAATGCGAGAAAAATAAATTCTATATATTTTATTTACAAATATAGTAAGTCTTAGAAAGTGTTCAATTTGCCAAGGAGGGGAACTTCCACAATATTGCTTAATTAGAAACGTTTCATATTTCTCTCAAAGTGCTCAACTTGAATGGAGCTTTAATAATTATTTTTTATAAATAAATATTTATCATCCACAAACATATATGTTTCATGTACACTGATAATCATCAGTGTGGCTTGTATAACTGTACTGCCGGTCGAACGATTTGAACTCTAGACCCGAATAACTCCATTACTACATTCTTAACCACTCATCCATATATATATACAGGGTGGGCAAAAATAAGGGTCCTATTTTAAAAAATTCATAACTTTTTTATTTATTGATTTAAAAAAATTTTTTTTTTTTAGAATAAGTAAAGGACCCCTTCCGAAGCAAGCATGAGCCGTATTAGCCCTAAGGAACGTACCCTCATTTAGAAAACATTATTTTTGCTTAAAAAACTCAAAACAGTGTAAAAAACAATACTTTAGTTTTTGTAAGTTTTAAGAAGTGTTTTTCGGCTAAAATTTGTTTTGTTTATTTCAAAAAATCTCGGAAGGGTCAGTCTACACACACATAAAGTTTGGTGAGTTTAACTTTTATTTTGTGGAAGTTATTCAAATTCAAGTTATTCAAATTTAAAGATAGGACCCTTATTTTGGCCCACCCTGTATATATATATATATATATATATATATATATATATGCTTGTAAATTGATTGCCTGAAAAAAAGAAGGAAATACCAACAAAAGGGGAAAAAAATTAAAAGGTTACAGTTAAGCAGACGACAAGTGAAATTATTCAAAAAACTAAAAAAAAAAAAAAAAAAAAAAAAAGAAAGAATGGAAGAAATGAACAGAATTAAAAGAAAATAAGTTCACCCCAGGAAGAAATAGAAAAAAAGACAGAAATAAAACAAAAAAAGGGAGGGGGGGGGGCGTCAAAAGGTGAAATAATAAACAATGATAAAAATGGAGGAAATAATTTGATTGGATGAGAACAGAAGGAGAGTGAAAAAGGATCGCGATTGTAGATAGAAGAGGACATTCAAGCTGATACGAATTCACTGGAAAATCTGTCTCCATCAGCAAACCAAACCTTGATGTCTTCTCCACTTTCTCTACATCATTTGAAAGAGGATCCCACCTTTTCCAAGATTTGTAATTAGTCTTTCAAACCCTTGACTACAAGAAGAGACATACAAGTTGATACCTTGAATGTATTGTCTTATACATTTTTCTCATTGTCTTTTTCAAGGGAAGATAACAATTTGATCTTTATTTCTGCAATATGAGTTCAAGAAACTTTAACTTTTTGAACAAGAATTTGATCCTTTGCCAAGGTGATCCTTGAATTACTGAATGTAGATCATTTGCTTATTGTGCGACTCATTTAACATTTTCCTATTTTCTTTTCATTGAAAAGTTTTAAGCTGAAACCTTTTCTGTTTCTAATTTACCTGCAGAGTTGATTCTAATTCTCAAGTTTGCAATTTATGGATCGAAAAGTTAATCAGTACATTTGTCAAATAGGAGATGTGACAGAGCGTGTCAAAATTAACTTCATTAAAAGAGAGAGAGAGAGAGAGAGAGAGAGAGAAAGAGAGAGAGAGAGAGGAAAATGGTTTGAGCGAAAGAGACAGTGATTGAAATAGAGAGACAAAAGGTATTGAGAAAAAGAGAGAGAGAAAAAATATTGAGTAAGATTAAAAGAGAAAAAGAGAACGATATATATAGATAGATGTATATGTGTACACACACACACACATATATATATATATAATAATAATTATAATCCAGGTAAAACATCTACAGGGTAGTAATCCAAAGAATTTCAACCGGGTTTATAAAAAGTGCTCAGTATCAAATAGAGCTTTTATATATGATTATTTTTATTTACACAGACATGTACAAAATCTTCGACACTGGCATGTCGATGTTATCGATCAACAGTTATTATAAACCATATGCTCTTACACATATACCAATTACAACTGATTTGAGAACACACACACACACATATAGCCTTCTACGAATTACAGCTGATTTGAGAATATGTGGTTCGCCCAAGTTGAAGAAACTGTTCAACGATTTTTTGACACATTCTGTTGCATGTATGTTCCCTTTCCACTTTCTGTCTGAATCAACAGACGATTTCATTTTTTCTATCTATCTACCTATCTATCAATCTATCTTTATTCTACCCTTTTTATTATATCTCTCTCTTTTTACTTTATTTCATTATATTTTATGTTTTATATGTTTTTTATATTTTATATTTTGATTGTAACTTTTTGATTCTTAACGGTCCCAAACCACGTGACTTCCTACATTTTGAAATTTTAAATTTCTTTTCTTCTTCTTTTTTTCTCCATTTCATTCTTTCCAAACATGATCTAAGGTTAAGATCGGATTCTAACTCTGCCTGGTGAGATCTCAGTTTATAATAACTGTTGATCGATAACATCGACATGCCAGTGTCGCAGATTTTGTACATGTCTGTGTAAATAAAAATA
>OY744524.1:6872033-6957033 GCA_963556195.1 Sepiola atlantica
AGAAAAACTATGCTTATACTTCTGACAAGGGTGTATATCACCGAAAGTGCTCAAGTTTTTAAAGTAAATAAATAATTTATTTTAAAAAACATAAATAATTTGCGTTGTCCAGGTTTTCAAAATATTTAAAATAAATATTCTCCTTATTATTGCCATTTCAGCAACGTTTTCAATATGTGACTTTTCAAACTATATATATATATATATATATATATATATATATATAAAAACAATCACTTGACCTCTGTTTCCATAGATACTCAAGCATCATCATACAAAGTATCAAGCAGACCTGGGCATTATTCGGTCCGTGGTTCAAATCTTGCCCGCCATCTATGTCTGTTCAGTCTGTGTGATAAAGATGCAGGTCAATCTACTACAGTGGATTTATAAGCTTCAGTAACATTTTTTTGTGCAAACAAAGTTTGATAATCACCGGAAAGAAAGTGTGAACTTCCAAAGTTGCAACATCATACTAATACCTACTCACACAGGCTCATTGCAGGTGTGAAATAAGTTGCAGTTTGACACATTTTTGTTAAATATATTAAATAGGCATTTTTTTGAAATGTGTGATATTTGAAACAAAAAGCATATACGGGTTAAATTCCTCATAAGTTTTAAGAGGTAAAACACTATATTTAGAAATCAGAGTATTTTAAAGGTCTTCTTGTCTAGAAGGAATGGTGGAAGGGTGCAGAAAAAGAGGTAAACCATGATAACATATTTAAAAGAGAGTTAATATATGATAGACCGTATTCTGCCGTATGTGGATTAAGCATTGGATAATGATATACTAAGGATCTCTGAAAAGTAAGGGAACATGCTCCGATGAACTGGCTACTCTGGTGTCCTCTCGACATAAATTCACTAGACCAACTCAACAATCAGCTAAATCCCATCCATTCACTGTGGAGGTCCCCAGATGCCGAAGAGCTTTCTACTCCAATAGCTTCTTTCCTTGTGCTGCTGGCCTCTAGAACTCCCTCGCTGTCCCCTGTTTCCCCGACAGCACCGACATGCAGAGGTTTAAAACTAATGTAAACAGACATTTCGCTGCACAGCTTCCAATTTAGAATGACACCCTGAACCTACTCCCCAATTCTCAGTAGCCCCTTACGTCTACAGTGGCGTCCTGCCTTGTTTGGGGTGAAATATCATTAATAAAAAAATTAATTTAAAAAAAAAATACTAAACCAAAAACTATATTCCACCATTATCGACATAAAGGCAGCATATCTACAGATACACATGGCAAGTAAGCTGTAGAAATACCATTTTGTCTGGTTTAAGAGAAAGACTTATTGCCTGATCCATCTCGCGTTAGGTCAAATGTTGCTCTAAAAGTCATGCTAACTAAACTGAATATGGTGCTAAAGATGGTGATTAGGACATCGACAAAATATTTGTGGACGAAATAACGGTGGCTGAACGTTTAAAAGCAATTGTGAAAATAAAACCCACATCAAAGTGTCTAAGGCATTCGATGTCAGTGTTTCAACGGTGTCCATCCATCTGAAGGATATTGGTCAGATGGAAAAAAAATCGTTGATAAATGGGTTCAAGAATAAATGTTTCAGTAACACTTTTTTTGTGCAAAACAAAGTTTAATAATCACCAAAAAGAAAGTGCGAACATTTAAAGTTGTTTTCATCAATATTTATCGAATCATTATATGAGTCCCCATTTTTTTTGTATCATTCCAATATTGAATTTACTGTTTTTAAAAAGCATAATCAAGGAAGGTGCGATAGCGCTCTATCCCTTAATAGACTTCAAAAACGGCCTATGCTAGAAATCTCATTTCTTTGATCAGTCATAACTCAAAAACCAATAAACCAAATTATTTAAAACTTTGCACAACATCTTTATTTGATAGGTTCTATAAGTGTGTAGAATTTCAGCATCATTAGTCAAGGCAACCCAGAGATCCAGAAAGGTCAGGAGTGATTTTGTGTTATCCGTGTGTACATACGTACGTGTGTGCCACCCTGCATCTCATCAACTATTTGATGGATTCAGCTGATTTTTGGCAGAGATAGAGGTTCTAGGGTCTAGTTGATGGAATTTTAATTTCAGTTTACCATATACCTTAGTTTTCCAGAAAATTCCAAAGAACCTTATGAGAAGGCATTGTATTGAGGCATAGCCTTTACAAAAGTAGTGACATTCCATGATAAATGCCAGTATACTGAAATCATATGCCCTTAATAGGGGTAAGATGAAAATTCATATACACTAAATGTACAAAAGCAAGGAAATTCCCAAATTTGTACACTTTTATTGTCATTAAGGTTATGACTACATATCAACCAAACCATTTCATTATCACATCACTACAGTATAAATCTCTATGCATGAGTGGATGAAGTGTGTGAGGTGCGCTGAAGAAAAATTCCTACCAGTAAAATACATAGCCCTGTTGTGCTCGCATACCCTTAATGACAATAAAAGTGTAAACATTTGGGAATTTCCTTTCTTTTGTACATTTAGTGTATATGAATTTTCATCTTAACCCTATTAAGAGCATATGATTTCAGTATACTGGCATTTATCATGGAATAATATATATCGAGTTCAATATATTAGTTCAGCCCTCCAAAACTGTCTTAATTCCTCATGTGGCTTCTTTTGAAAAATTAATTACCAACCCATGGATGACCTCCTCCCCTCCCCCCCCCGCAAAATAAATGCCACCCATGCCACCAATCGTTTCCAACCATATTTGTACAAAAGATGATTAGATTGTAGAAATGATTATGAATGTTATTAACGATTCAATGTTATTAACGATTAACTATTAAGTCTATTTGTGACTTGTCCACCAAGTTTCAGTCATGAATGTCCAACAGTCTTTGTTTTATCATTGTTCAATGATACATGGAGCCATTTTGGTGATTGTCTTATCAGTAGGAGGTGTGATCTTGAATGGTCTTCACACTAACCGGATATAACCCCCTCCCGATTTTTTTAAAAGAATTATCTCAAAGATAATGTCGATCAAAAATATCATCAAACTATCCCTGAGCTGAAGAGAGTCATCACAGACAAAATCGGTTGTATCCATATGTGCATTCACATTTGGGCTATACCATTTGGGCTATACCATTTGGGCTATACCATTTGGGTTATACCATTTGGGCTATACCATTTGGGTTATACCATTTGGGTTATACCATTTGGGCTATACCATTTGGGCTATACCATTTGGGCTATACCATTTGGGCTATACCATTTGGGCTATACCATTTGGGTTATACCATTTGGGCTATACCATTTGGGTTATACCATTTGGGCTATACCATTTGGGTTATACCATTTGGGCTATACCATTTGGGCTATACCATTTGGGCTATACCATTTGGGTTATACCATTTGGGCTATACCATTTGGGCTATACCATTGAACAGCAATAAAACAAACAGCGCTAAAACAAACTGTTGGACATCGATGACTGGAACTTCAAATTGTAACAATTATTGTCACAATTTTAAATAAATCTTATATATAAATAGAGATTTTGTCCGTCTGTCCGTCAATTTATTTAAACGTAATAAATACATTGCAGAATTTGTCTCATTCCTAAATATCAGAGATCTTAACTACTTTTAGAAATGGAGAATATTGCATTAGTAGTAAATAATAGATTCACAACAAATAAAGCGGATGCCATGACCGGAAATCGAAACTGAAACCTTGAGATATTCAGTCTGAAATTCTACCAACTGACCTATTTGGACTTTCTTATAAATAGAGCTTAAAGCATTACCTTTACAAAATAATTATAGATTTAGCATGACGTCATAGATTTATTGATTTACGTCATGTTTCAAAACATGAATTAAAACATAAGCGATCATAAACAATAAATAAATGAATGGGTAAACATTATCAATAGCGTTGGGAATCATTTTGATAATCCCAAACAATTCAACTCGCAAGCATATAGATTACTAAATTAAAAACTGACATTCATTTTATTGATGAAAAGATTTTTAGCTGGCAATCACAATTATTTTTATGGAAGAGACAATTCTTTTAATATTATTAAACTTTGCATGCAATTATTATTTCAAGAGATTATCATTAACAGTAAATTATAAGGATAGATGACAAAAGCAACCGTGGACTTTCCACAGGATCCTACTAGTTAAAATATAATAAAACGCTAAGCTATTTCATATTCGTACGTACGTTATCACCTTTCACACCCATTTAAAAAATGAGATCGTCTGACAACAAAGATGGTGATTGCTGAATAATCTTTACCCATTTTAAAATGAATTGTTCCAAAATCAAATTATGTCACCCCATCGACTAAAACAATTTTAAATAAATACATAAAAAAATTACATTCGTTTTATTGATTCGAAGAATATTGAACTGACAATTATTTTTACTGTAAAAAGACAGAGAATATTTATTGCTTTAAAAAGAATTGAATTGCTACAATTTTAAATAAATAAAGAAGATATATATTCGTTTTATTTATTTAAAGAATATTTTGCTGACAATGACAATTATTTTTACAGAAGAAGAAAGAGTAATTTTTTTCTTAATTATATTGACCATGACAGATATTATTTAAAAAGGAATATTGTTATTAACAGTAAATCATATAGATTGATGTAGAATGCACCGTGGAATTTCCACAGGGTTCTGCTAGTATTTTTGATTTTGTTTAGATTTAAGTTTTTTACAAGTCAGTTCATTGCAAAGACGAACTGTGGAATTTCCACTGGTCCAACTAGTATATATATATATATATATATATATATATATATATATATACAGCATCTTCTCTTGCAGGCAAGTACTGTTGAATATAAGAGACAACTCATGTCTAGATATCCTTTGGTAGATTCTTTCAATAGTCCGAATCAGGATCTTAGTTTCGGAGGGGAATTGGCTGATGAATTTGCCGTAGTTTGGATTTGTCTCCCAAGTACTTTCGAACCCATCCGGGTCAATCTTCAGGGGAATGAAGTTAATCAGGTATAGACCATGTATTTATAGAAGGTTTTTGGCAGAATTATGTACTAAGTACGAAACTATATTTGGAGCTATAAACATTTTAGTATATTATTACTGATATTAAAGTTAATTCTATTAATTAGGGTTTTTTTGGTTTTTATATATATGGCTTCTAATATATGGAGTTTTTGTTTGTTAGTACTAAATTCTAAGATGTTGGTGTTTTCTATTAAGAGTTTTCTGAATTCCGATCCGGGGCAGGAATGGTTGTTAGTTAAGTGTTCGGCTATGGCGCTAGTATCAGACAAATGCATCGTCAATCAGTACTTGGGAGACAAATCCAAACTATGGCAAATTCATCAACCCAGGGCCGGCGGGACAGTTATGAAAGGGGGGGGGCTTCTCCTAAAAAGTGTGTGTGTGTGGGAGGGCGGTTAAACACATGCATATTAAATAATTATTGATGACCGTAAAGTGGGGAGGGGGCATAAGTCAAAAAGTGAAGGTTTTCAGCCCCCCCCCCCCCTGCCCCCCCCCCCCGGTGCCGCCGTCCATGCAATCAATTCCCCTCTGAAACTAAGATCCTAATTCGGACTATTGAAAGGATCTACCAAAGGATATCTAGACATGAGTTGTCTCTTATATTCAACAATAATTATATATATATATATAGATATATATATATATATATATATATAATGTTCGTACTAAACAAATCTTAATGGATACATAAACACTTTTTTAAGTCAGCGTTATGATGAAGTATATTGGAAAGAATGGTAATCTTTCTTTCTTTGAAAATGAAAAGAAAATATACGTTTTGGGGGTTGTTGTATATTTTTATATGTGGATGTCTCTAAAATGAAGCTTCTATGAGAATATTTGAAAGCAACAAAGAAAAATATAATAAGTACTGACAGTTCATAGTTGGCGCATTTATTGAGATCGGGTGACTTGTCATTTGTGCTTGCAGACATAGAAATCAAATCGAGGAAAAAGAGGCACCAAACGAAATGCTTCTCACAGAGTTCATCTTTAATAAATGGCTTCCAGTTGACATGACAAAAAGTATTTGGTGTGAGACACTTTCGCGTAAAGCCATTATCGAAACTTTAAGATTCAAGATCTTTTGACAATAGTGTAGCATCACGCATTTTGTTAAAATACAAAAACTCCAAACCAGAATCTACATCCAACCGAGATCCAGACTTCTTTGTATGATATCTATGGTTGTTGGTATTAAATAGTGTTGGGACGATTAATCGAAATCGGAATCGGGAATCGAAAAAAAATCAGAACTTTTTGGGGGTATCAGAATCGGAAAAATTTGGGCCTATTTTCTGATGGCAAAAACGATTCTTTTAATTTTTTTTTTGTTGTTGTTTAAAACTTCAGTTTCCATTGCTGGTACTAATGATAAAATGATAAATAATTATTGATTTTAAATATTTATTGATTTCAAACTACCAGTAAAACTAAAATCTATAGACCCTCCACCCCCCGTGTATTTTTACGTTTGCAAAAATATATGCACACATTAAATGGGTTTTTACGCTAATCCAAAAAATTAAAAAACAACAACTCTATAGCTAAATATTTAGAAATTTAAAAAGAATCGGAATCAGAATCGGGAATTGTATCGGAATCGGGAATTGTATCGGAATCGGAAATTGTATCGGAATCGGGAATTGTATCGGAATCGGGAATTGTATCGGAATCGGAAATTGTATCGGAATCGGAAATTGTATCGGAATCGGAAATTGTATCGGAATCGGGAATTGTATCGGAATCGGGAATTGTATCGGAATCGGGAATTGTATCGGAATCGGGAATTGTATCGGAATCGGGAATTGTATCGGAATCGGAAATTGTATCGGAATCGGGAATTGTATCAGAATCGGGAATTGTATCGGAATCGGGAATTGTATCGGAATCGGAAATTGTATCGGAATCGGAAATTGTATCGGAATCGGGAATTGTATCGGAATCGGGAATTGTATCGGAATCGGGAATTGTATCGGAATCGTCCCATCACTAGTATTAAATTTATACACATGAAAAAATAATATAGGATGACCCCCCCCCCTAAAAAAATGTCATCAATCGAATCGGTAATAAGCAACTTTCAGCCATGAATGCTCAACAGACTTTGATTTATTGCTATTCAATGATATGAGGGAACACTTTAGGGATCGTCTCATCAGTAGATGTGATCCTGAATGCGCTTATCGGAACTTAGCCCCCCTCCCTCCCCCCCGATTTTTATATATGGAGTTATCTCAAAGATGATGTCTTTTAAAAACAATATCCAGACTATTCCTGGACTGAAGGGGGTCATCACAGCGAAAATCAGGACAGTGCCAAGAAAGGAGTGTGACGTCAGAGGTATTGTTAATTTTGTATATCTTATCCAAGTGTGCTTATCATTGAACAGCGATAAAACGAAGACTGTTGTTAGCAATAACTCTGACACACTCCACAACCACGGAATATTTTGACAAAGGGGGAAGAATTGCTGTTTTGGGGGTCGGAATCTATCCATCTAACACTTATTGTTAGCTAGCTTTTGACCTTGGAGTGGTCATTTTTTTTTCTTTTTAGCTCCTTACATCAACTGGCTTCATGCCTTGTCTAGAACGATTTTCATAAAAAAAAGTATTTTGTGTGATTAAAATATATAGAAGAAAAGCCTTAGGGAAAACAAATTTGGTTAACTCAGATTTAGTATAATAATAGACAGAATCAAATAATTTAGTCAAGAAAGATAGACAAAGAGAAATGGAGTTAAACATTGAAAAGAAATGCATCATGCTGAATTAAGAAAAGTTGAATATAAAAAAACCCAAAATAAGTTGAGCTATTCAGGATACTAATGGGGAAAATAATTTTACACGGAGAAGACATTCTCCAAGACTGAGCGAATTTTTATGAAAGATTGTTTGAGATTGACAACAGCAATTATTGTGCGCTAATCAATTCCATATCCAGAGAACTTCCTTCAATCCAAAGAACTTTCTCCAATATTAATATTAACCTGAGATGGCCTTAGAATGGTTGAAAGGTCGTTAAACACCAACAAACAGACATCTAATATTAATTACAAACGCAATAAAAAACCATAAAATGGTTCATAGTCCAGGGAATTACTATTTATTCCGAATCTTTGAATCTTTGGGTTGTGAGCCTCTAATCAACATTTTTAATGCAATTCTATAAACTTAACCCTTAAATGCTTTATCTTTTATATTGATTTCACATCGAAGATACTGGTTACCTATTTAGCGGGTGTGTTGATGCAACATCATACTAATACCTACTCACACAGGCTCATTACAAGTGTGAAACAAGTTGCAGTTTGACACATTTTCGTTAAATATTATATTAAATAGGCATTTTTTTGGAATGTGTGATATTTGAAACAAAAAGCATATACGGGTTAAATTCCTCATAAGTTTTAAGAGGTAAAACACTATATTTAGAAATCAGAGTATTTTAAAGGTCTTCTTGTCTAGAAGGAATGGTGGAAGGGTGCAGAAAAAGAGGTAAACCATGATAACATATTTAGGAGAGAGTTAATATATGATAGACCGTATTCTGTCGTAGGTGGATTAAGCGTTGGATCTCTGAAAAGTAAGAGAACATGCTCCAATGAACTGGCTACTCTGGTGTCCCCTCGACATAAATTCACTAGACCAACTCAACAATCAGCTAAATGCCATCCATTTGCTGTGGAAGTCCCCAGATGCTGGAGAGCCTTCTACTCACATAGCTTCTCTCCTTGTGCTGCTGGCCTCGGGAACTCCCTCGCTGCGCCCTGTTTCCCCGACAGTACCGACATGCAGAGGTTTAAAACTAATGTAAACAGACATTTCGCTGCACAGCTTCCAACTTAGAATGACGCCCTAAACTTACTCCCCAATTCTCAGTAGCCCCTTACGTCTACAGTTGCGTCCTGCCTTGTTTGGGGTGAAATATCATTAAAACATAATAAAAAAATAAAATAAAAAAAATAAACCAAAAACTATATTCCACCATTATCGACATAAAGGCAACATATCTACAGATACACATGGCAAGTAAGCTATAGAAATACCATTTCGTCTGGTTTAAGTGAAAGACTTATTGCCTGATCCACCTCGCGTTAGGTCAAATGTTGCTCTAAAATTCACGGTAACTAAACTGAATATGGTGCTAAAGATGGTGATTAGGACATCGACAAAATATTTGTGGACGAAATAACGGTGGCTGAACGTTTGAAAGTAATTGTGAAAATAAAACCCACATCAAAGTGTCTAAGGCATTCGATGTCAGTGTTTCAACGGTGTCCATCCATCTGAAGGATATTGGTCAGATGGAAAAAAAATCGTTGAGAAATGGGTTCAAGAATAAATGTTTCTTTCTGAAGATTTTAATTTAAAAGTTACGTTGACCAATTCCTAAAAATTAAAAGAAAAAGAACCACTTTTAAAAAAAATAAAATATAAAACATGTATTATTTGGTCTACTATAATCATCTTGGAATTTGGAACTGAAATATTCGAAATTCCGTATAGATTCCAAATTTCTTCTAGAAGGTTCCTAATTTCGAAAAGGTGCTCCTGAAGAAGGTCAAAGGTTACATTCAGCCAAAGCGAGAATAGTAGTCCAAGTAATCCAAATTAATAATCCTCATCTCAAATATTCCAAAATAAAACATGATTTGAAGAAATCTTTTGTGCCTAAAATAACGTTCTCATGTTTACTGAAATATCAATGTAAAAAAAACAAAACATGTTTATTTAAAATTATGTTTTAGCAAAAAAGTTCTATAAATATTTACAAAGTTCTGAAGGAAATTGGTAAAGTAAAAAAAAATGATAAATTGGTTCAAGAATAAATGTTTGGTTCTGAAAACGGTCATTATTTCCCGAACAACCTACTAAATCAATTAAAAACGATGTTAAGGATACAATACTGATGTTAGGATTGAAACAGATGGATGCTAGTCTTTTAACTGCTTAGAATTACATTTACAAGTTATGTTGATCAATTCCTAAAAATTTTAAAAAAAAAAAATCAATTGTTTTTGACAAAGTAAAAAAAAGTAAAACATGGATAATTCGGATTATTTGGACTATTCACACCTTGGAACTTCGAACTAACATTTTTGAAATTCGTGCAAATTCCCAAGTTCGACTAGAAAATTCCCAATTTCGAAAACAGACAAATGTACCTGAAAAAAAAAAATGTACCTGAAAAAAAAAAAAAAAATGTACCTGAAAAAAAAAAAAAAAAAAATGTACCTGAAAAAAAAAAATGTACCTAAAAAAAAAAAAAAAAATGTACCTGAAAAAAAAAAAAAAATGTACCTGAAAAAAAAAAAAAAATGTACCTGAAAAAAAAAAAAAAATATATGTACCTGAAAAAAAAAAAAAAAATGTACCTAATAAAAAAAAAAAAAATGTACCTGAAAAAAAAAATGTACCTGAAAAAAAAAGTGAAGAGTACATCGGGCGAACTGGTGTTAAAATAACAACCAAAATGAGAATCGTAATAAAAATAATTCAAATTCTCAACTAAAAAATTCTAAAATAAAAGATGATTTTGAAAAATCTTCCATCTCTAAAAACGTTCTCATCGTAACTGAAATAATAAATATTTAAACATGTTTTAACAGAATATGAAATTCTATAAAACTGACATAACTTATGAATGAAAAGGTGAAAAGCAAGAAATGTTAAAAATGTTAAGCATTTCATATAACCTCTGGTTTTACTTATGACAATTTATAATATATCCATTTTCTCATGTCTTTCCAAGGGTTTGCTTGAGGTCCTGGGTGAGAAAATATATATATTTTTTAAATGAGCATAACATTTTAAGCTCTATCTATCTATCTATCTATCTATCTATCTCTCTCTCTCTATCTATCTATATCTCTCTCTATCTATATCTATCTATATCTCTCTCTCTCTATCTATATCTCTCTCTATATATATATATCTCTCTCTCTCTCTCCATCCTCAGTCACATGCTTTTTTAACACACCTCTCTGACCAATTCTCTCTAATTCATGCGCTAACTTCTGCAACTGCTTCAATCAAAAAAAAAAAGAAAGAAAAAGAAAAATCCATCAGCAGTCGAGTGTTTGACTTAATTTCAGTATTGTTTTTCGAACATTTGTTAGTAAAAATGAAAACAAGTAACTTTTTCGTGAATTAAAAATTCACTAAAAGTGCACTTATTTTGTTCTAGGTAATCCGAGGCGAATAAATATTACTGCATTTTTTTTTACCATAACCTTTTCGGTGTCATACTGAATCTGACTATGTAAGTTTGTATGTGTATCATTGGTAGTTTCTGAGTTTTAGTTGGACACACACATACAGACAAAACAGACGCCTTTACTTTATATAACAGATATGAGGATGACTTGTGTTGGAGAACAAAAGCTTTTCTTAAAACAAGAAGTGTACGCACACATACACAGACTAACACAATTTCTCATTCTAAATGACTGACCTATTTTTACAGACTGACCTATTCTTAAAAATATAAACAAATAAGAACAAGATATGGAAACAATCTATTGAATTGGATGAAACCCTGAAACTACCTCTAAAAAAAATGGACTGACCTATTTTTAAAGTGATATGAAATATAATAATTGGGATTTCTGAAAAAAAATTTGCCTCTTAAAGAAAGCTTTTCCACATCCTCCACTCTATAATAATATCGCTCTACCAACTGAGCTAAACTCCGACAGATAATGGAAACCGTTCTAATTCAGATACTTAGCGACAACGAATGATCTTAAAAACTGCTTTTTTCCCCTTTTTTAAAAATATGTAATCAAGTGCTCTATCTCTTAATAGACTTCAAGAATGGTCTATGCTGGAAATCTCATTTCTTTGATCAATCATAACTCAAAAACCAATAAACCAAATTAGTTAAAACTTTGCACAAAATTTTTATTTGATAGGTTCTATAAGTGTGTAGAATTTCAGCATCATTAGTCAAGGCAACCCAGAGATCCAGAAAGGGCAGGCATGATTTTGTGTTATCCATGTGTACGTACGTGTGTGCCATCCTGTATCTCATCAACTATTTGATGGATTCAGCTGATTTTTGGCAGAGATAGAGGTTCTAGGGTCTAGTTGATGGCATTTTAATTTCAGTTTACCATATACCTTAGTTTTCCAGAAAATTCCCCAAAAACTTAAAAATGACCATTGTATTGAGGCATAGCCTTTACAAAAGTAGTGACATTCCATGATAAATGCCAGTATACTGAAATCATATGCTCTTAATAGGGTTAAGATGAAAATTCATATACACTAAATGTACAAAAGCAAGGAAATTCCCAAATTTTTACACTTTTATTGTCATTAAGGGTATGCAAGCACAACAGGACTATGTACTTTACTGGTAGGAATTTTTCTTCAGCGCACCTCACACACTTCATCCACTCATGCATAGAGATTTATACTGTAGTGATGTGATAATGAAATGGTTTGGTTGATATGTAGTCATACCCTTAATGACAATAAAAGTGTACAAATTTGGGAATTTCTTTGCTTTTGTACATTTAGTGTATATGAATTTTCATCTTAACCCTATTAAGGGCATATGATTTCAGTATACTGGCATTTTTCATGGAATATGTGATATACATAAATCTGCAATTATTTAAAAAAACAAAACAAATCTAAAACAAATCCGTGTTTTTTTTCGTAACAAGAAAGTACCACGATAGTATTTTCATTTTAAAGGCGTACAAAGATTTTTAACTTCAGCCTCACTCCACCATTTGCAGGTAAACAAATTAATATTCTATTAACAATTTTTATTTTTTCTAAAGAAAATTCTTTTAGAGGGAGTGGGAATTCATTCCTATATAATTTTAACGTAAATTGAGCACCCACTTCGAAACACAGAACGTATTTTCAACAGTTATTTCTTGAATATTTGTTTCTACACGGGTTCGATAATTTAACATTAAAAAAACGTTAAAGAGAACGAAATGAGAGAGAGACTTTTGTCTTCTTTTTTTATAGGGTAGTGTTGTCTTCTTATCAAGTAGCTTTGTCCTATGGATTAGTTTTTTTTCTTTATCATATATATATATATATATATATATATATATAAAGTAGAGAACTAAAAGCGAACTTTTAGGAAAGGTAAAACCTATTGTGAAAAGTATGCAGCCTAATATACCGGATAGAGCAGATATATAGGTAGAAGGATGAAAAGGAATTAGAAAAGTGACGGAGGCAGACCTTTTTTCAATTCAGTTGCTCAATGCAAGGTATATTCCGGAAAAAAGCAATTTATTCAATTAATTTTTTCCTTAAGCCAGGCTTTTCAAAGATCAAAATCTTATCAGAGGAAATTGCTGGGATAGATAAGTTGGCGAAAAGCCAAAATTTAAAATCTGAAAAAGTAAAACAAAGATTGTGGGGAAAAAACACAAGGCAAAAAGCTGTCCGAATGCAAGCAAGTGTCCGATTGCAAAAAAATCCGGTGTCAAAAAGTCCAGCAGAGAAAGTGATTCGTAGGTAGGTCGTTAGAAGGCACGGGAAATAAATTGAGAGGTTTCAAAGTTAAATTCCAGAAACCACCAATTGAATTGAAAAAAGATCTGACTCTGTCGCTTTTCTAATTCCTTTTCATCCTTCTACCTAATATATATATATATATATATATATATATATATATATTATTTTAATAATAAATATTTAAATATTATCTACATACATATACGTTTCATCCTTGCAGAATCATCAGTTCATTCAAACCAGTCGCATGATTCAAACGCCTGGAACAAAAGCCACATATAATTCTAATTCCGAGCATGCTAATCAATGAGGCTACCATGACTAGCTACGGGCGAGATGAGAAATAAACTCTATATATGTGTCAAGGAGGGGGGCAGCTATAGTCGGCCGCCATAACAGTGTTCAACACGAAGTTATTTACATTTTTATCTAAGATTTGACGGTTTCTTTTATTACTTATTAAAAGGGCACAGCTGAGAGGCTACACACAATTATTTTAATAATAAATATTTTAATATTATCTGCATACGTATACGTATAATATGAATAAATAAAGAATAAATAAAAAATGTTTTTATATTTTTATATTTTTTTTTATATTTTAAACTCTGTGCTAGCAGTAATATATTTTTTACTAATTTAGTCAGATGATCTCTGATGATAAAAGCTTGCATTTTTTGAAAATCCATGGGTTAAGAAAAAGAAAAACAAATTTTATTGATATATTCTTTGTTTAAACTACTTGATGATTCAATAAATATTGTTCTTTTTTCAATTTTTATTCACTTCATCCATTTCATTTTATAATTGCTCTATCTCGTATATTGAGCATTCACTTTTCATGATAGAATTATTTTAAAGATAATATTTTATCTTTATCATCTCACCATTTTCTGTCTCTCATATATATATATATATATATATATATATATATATATATATATATAGAGAGAGAGAGAGAGAGAGAGAGAGAGAGAGAGATGGAGAGAAAGATAGCGAGAGCGAGCGATAGATAGCGAGAGCGAGCGATAGATAGCGAGAGCGAGCGATAGATAGCGAGAGCGAGCGATAAATAGCTAGAGAGAGAGAAAGAGAGAGAGAGCGATAGATAGCTAAAGAGAAAGAGAGAGAGCGATTGATAGCTAGAGAGAGAGAAAGAGAGAAAGAGCGATAGATAGCTAAAGAGAAAGAGAGCGATAGATATCTAAAGAGAAAGAGAGAGAGAGCGATAAATAGCTAGAGAGAGAGAGAGAGAGAGCGATAGATAGCTAAAGAAAAAGAGAGAGAGCTATAGATAGCTAGAGAGAGAGAAAGAGAGAGAGCGATAGATAGCTAAAGAGAAAGAGAGAGATAGATAGCTAGAGAGAGAGAAAGAGAGAGAGAGCGATAGATATCTAAAGAGAAAGAGAGAGAGCGAGCGATAGATAGCTAGAGAGAGAGAGAAAGAGAGAGAGCGATAGATAGCTAAAGAGAAAGAGAGCGATAGATATCTAAAGAGAAAGAGAGAGAGCAATAGATAGCTAGAGAGAGAGAGAAAGAGAGAGAGAAAGAGAGAGAGAGCGATAGATAGCTAGAGAGAGAGAGAGAGAGAGAGAGCGATAGATAGCTAAAGAGAAAGAGAGCGATAGATAGCTAAAGAGAAAGAGAGCGATAGATAGCTAAAGAGAAAGAGAGCGATAGATAGCTAAAGAGAAAGAGAGAGAGAGAGAAAGAGAGAGCGAGCGATAGATAGCTAGAGAGAGAGAGAGAGAGAGAGAGAAAGAGAGAGAGAGCGATAGATAGCTAGAGAGAGAGAGAGAGAGAGAGAGAAAGAGAGAGCGAGCGATAGATAGCTAGAGAGAGAGAGAGAGAGAGAAAGAGAGAGCGAGCGATAGATAGCTAGAGAGAGAGAAAAAGATTTCTGCCTCGTTCTGGTGGAGAGAGAAAAGAGTTTTCTTTTCTTTTTCCTATCGATTAGTTTCATTTCAATGATTTCAAGTAGTGAATAGGAATTGAATTGCGAGACGATAGCGAGCTGGCGAAACCGGCTAAGTTTTGTTAATAAGCGAAGTTCACATCTCTCGTCTTGTCTGTGAGGGAATGCCATTGTCAAAGTATTTAATTCGTTAAAAGATTTTCTTGGTGAAATAGAGTTTCTCAATGAAAAAGACATGAAAATAAGAATGCGTTGTTATTTGCTTCTGAAATCCTTTTCTCTCTCCACCAGAACGAGGCAGGAATCCTTTTCTCTCTCCACCAGAACGAGGCGAAAATCAAGGCTAACAAAAGCAAAAACAAAAACGATATTCATACATCTTATTAAGAATTGTTCCTTGTCATACGAACAATTGTTCGCGATGAAAATCGAAGCAGAAAAATGACCGTTTCCAACGCTTGCAGGAATCTTGAATCCCATTGGCTGTTTATCCGCGAGGTGATCACAATCGCATTCACACCTCAGCTTCCCGATTTAGCTTCTTGAAGGAGATAATCGCGAAAGTTATTCTCATCTTAAAAACCGAGAAACAGTTCAGCTCCGCTTCATTATCATCATCAAGTTGGGAAATTTGTGAAATATATTCAACATCGCGATCTTTATTTGGAAAAATCGTTTGCCTCCAGGGAATTATGGATATTCCTGAAACCGTGCAAATGTATTATGTCATCGCAGTGCAGACAATGTTGTTTCTCGTTGTCGCTTTACACACAATAGATCGTCACGTTCGAACAGGACGCCTGTGAAAGTTATCAGCTCTCGGCCTCGGAGGTATGAAATTAAACGAACGAGCTGTCAAGATATCCACCCACTCCGTCGTTACGGCGAACAATACTTTAGCACCTCGTGTCCCCACTCGGCAGCCTGTCAACCCAAACGCGTGTCATTCATCAAAGAAATTCGCTAGCATCCCGACATTTGTCAGGAGGATTAGTATTCAGATGGCAGCAGTGATTACCCCAAACAAGTCCGCAAGACAATGTCCCGATTCTCCGTTCCGCCAGGAGTAAAAGCAAGGCTCGATTAGAATGACTGTTTGATATTTCTCATACTCTGTGCTAAAATTAAAAACAGAAAGACAATCAGTGGTTTGAGAGAAATATTGCTAGATTGGTTGTAATATACAGGAAACAACTGTTCTTTGAGAAAGAAGTGTTTTTTCCCCCTTGAGTTAGGAAGGAATGTATATATCATTTCACAGTTCTCGGCTGCCCAGTGGGTGCTTCGATAAAAATAAACCCTCTGCAAATAATGGATTTGTTCAAAGAAGCACCAGTTAATGCATCTCATTATAAGAACTTTTTTCTTTTCATTTTTAAAAAAAAATTCTAATTAGCCACATAGAACAACTATTTTTTTTAAGCGTTAATGAAAAAACTATTCTTTCACATAAACAGACGTTAATCTTTATCACATGTGATGTGCATTTGTATATAAACTAGAAGAATACCAGTCCCAGGACGAGTAAAACTTAACTACCCTAACATAACCGTTCCAGAAGGAACCTTACACCAAATGCAATCCCCTACCTGTATAAGAGCCAGATACGTTTTAAGATGGAGTACTGCTGCCCTTTTTGGGGAGGTGCTGCTCAGAGAACCCTTTCCTGCCTGGACAGAGTACAAAATCGAATTTGCAATCTAGTGGGGGGGGGGGGTTCTTCTCGTCCTTACAGCCTCTTTCATACAAAAGAGATGTTTCTAGCCTCTCTCTACTGTACCGTTATGTTCATGGAAGGTGCTCGACTGAGCTCCGATCCTTGGTACCACCTGTAAAACATTCACAGCAAGAACTCATCTAGCTACAACCGCAGCAAAAAACTTTCCTTTCTCTCTCCCTTTATCAAAAAATCAAACGAAACTTCCATGAACAAAGTTTCTTTCCTACTACATCCCATCTGTGGAACAAGGTACCACGAGTCTGCTTCCCAACCGACTACAACATGGTCGTCTTCAAGTCTAATGTTCAGCCGTCTCCTCGGATAATCAATTCTGTTTAAGTAATCTTCTGTTCATTCCACCCATTGATATCCCAAACAACTGCTTCTCAACCGACTACACCATGGTCGTCTTCAAGCCTAATGTAAACAAATACTTGTTGAGCCGTCCTCTCGGATAATCAATTCCTCTTAAGTAATCTTCTGCCAATTCCACCCATTGATATCCCAACCAACTGCTTCCCAACTGACTACACCATAGTCGTCTTCAAGTCTAATGTAAACAAATACTTTTTGAGCCGTCCTCTTGGATAATCAATTCCTCTTCTGCCCATCCCACTCAATGTTTTCGATTGTCTTGTGAAGGCGATTATAGTCCAACTGACGATCTCTTTCACTCTTATCCTCGAGTGGCCCCTATGCCTTGATAAAAAAAGAAAGGTGTTGCACCACTTATGCCCCCTTTACGAAGATTAAAATCAAGATATAATGCTACTAAACCTTATGTCTAGAATCCTTATTTCGATTTTGATCAGAATCCATAAACTGATTTTGATTCTAAAAAATGTCTAAAATTCAAGGCTTGAGGGGGCTTGAGAAGAAATTGAAACGCAAGACATCTTGCTTAATTGATGTTTAGCTGCTATGGATAAAATTTAATGTAAATCTGAAATATTTGAATTTTCAAATGAGAGGCTGTGACCATATTATCCTAAAACCCTTTAAAATACTCCAAAAAAACTTAAGTATGGGGAATATTTATTAATTAATATTTTGTTAAACTTTCACAAAAATCGAAGGGATCTGAATTTCCACGAAGGGCTTCAACATCCTTTTTGTCCTCTTTGCATAAAAAAAAACAAATTAAACTTAATATAACCCACATTACGACCTCTTACGCCTAATAGCTGTGTTCCAAAATTCATAATGATCGATTAATTAGTTTAGGAGTGAATCCTGTATCTATAAATATATACCCATATCTAACTATATAAAGTTAGGTATGGGTATATATTTATATATACAGGATTCACTCCTAAACTAATAGAGGTAAGCTTTCAAGTTGAACATTCCATCTGAAAAACAAAATAATTCTGTTAATCCAATGTCAACAGATACGTGTCATCAAATGTTGTCCATTCCATTCATCATTTTCAATCCTCTCATCATATTCATCATCAGTCAACTGACAATCCATGCATCACATTAACCCTTATCCTCGAGTAGCTTTTGGCCTCATTAGTAAAGAAAATAAGAGTAAAAGTCATTGTTATTTTTATTGATACCCTCATGGAGTTGAGTAAACAAAACACAGCTGATCACATTGTTTACACGGTGAATAGAATTGTTTACACACGCCACTCCCCAATTTATTTTCACAGATTATGTTTTAGAATTTTTTTTTAGATGAGGATGTATAATTTGGATTATTCGGACTACTATTCTCATCTTCGTTGTTATTTTAACAACGTTTCGGCCGATGTAACTTCTGACATTTTTTTGGTGTGGCTGGACTCGTGGCGTAATAGTTAAAGGTGTTGATATACAATCAGTTTAAAGTGATGGTCTTCTGGAAGTTGAAGGTTCAATCTTTAATACAGGCGATACACCTAAGAATAACAAGGTTCAAAAAAGAGTCGCCAACCTAATAGGTCCCTCACTGTAAACCAAGCTCCAGTCCCTGTCCCATCGCCGCAATGTAGCATCCTTGTTCTTGTTTTACAAATACTTCAATGAATTGTGCTCCGATGAATTGGCTACTCTGGTGCCCCCTCGAGGTAAATTCACTAGACCAACTCGACAATCAACTAAATCCCATCCATTCACTGTAGAGGTCCCCAGATGCCAGAGAGCTTTCTACTCAAACAGCTTCTTTCCTCGTGCTGCTGTCCTCTGGAACTCCCTCCCTTCATCCTGTTTCCCCGACAGTACTGACATGCAGAAATTTAAAACTAATGTAAACAGACATCTTGCTGCGCAGATCCCAATTTAGGTTGCTCCCCCCCCCCAACCTTCTCCCCTTTTCTTTTTACTCAGTAGCCCCTTACGTCTACAGTGGCGGCCTGCCTTGTTTGGGGTGAACTATGTTAAAAAGAAAAAGAAAAAGATAAAAATGAACACTGCTACTTGGTCATGGCTGATGGAACAAGAAAAATATACCCCGTAGACTAAGTAAAGCGTTCGGTTCAAAATTTCATATAGGTTCCCGAGTTCGATATAAAGATTCCCGAGTTTGAAAAGAGGTTCTATCGGCAAAAAGCGCTGTAAAAATAACAACCAAGATGAGAATAGTAGTCCGAATAATCCGAAAAAGATGCAAATTTTCACGGATGTTTTGAAATAAATGGTACTGAATTAAATTTAAATAGTTTTGAGGGAGGATTGTGCCATGTTCCCGGAAGACAGTTTACAGGTTATAAAACTGTTGAATCTCTGACTGTTTGAAGCAACACTCAAAATTAATTCATAGTTATTGATGTTAAACGTCAATTTATTTATCTACCTCCCACAAGGTAAGATGTGACACAAGGTCGGGAAAGTGGGATTAGATAAGCCAGCGCTCGAGAGGTGAGCAATCTGACCATTTAAAAATTGCCTGGGCAGCCCCGTCGGCATTCCCCGGTAGGGGCGCCTCAGGCAGTAAACAATAAACTTACTCCTCCCCAAAGAGGGGAGGCTAAGCCTGGGAGGGTAGACCTCCTAGAACTGCACAGGACCAGTCTCGTGCAGTATCCATCGGAGCCAAAAGGCCAAGAAATTGTCATTCATAAATCGCTGCAAACGAACCTTCCACAGTTCATTAAAGATTCTGGGTTGGGGATTAGCTTTGAAACTTTCTGAATTGTTTATTTTATTTCATACTCCTATTTCTTGATCGTCTCTTTATATATAAGCATATTTTAACTTTAGATAAATGCTTATAAGCTGTCTATTTTTATATACTTAGGGCAAAAAACAGTTTGATAAAATACAACTTGAAACTAATTGACGATACTGAAATGATAAATATTTATTTTGTGTTAGTGTTTTAAAGCTTTAGGGTTAGGGGTTAGGGTTTGGACTATGAGTCGGGCTAGGGTTAGGGTTAGAGGTAGGGTTAGGGTTAGAGCTAGGGTTTGGACTATTTGCTGTTGTCGGTCAGTCCACAATCCATTTGATAACATTAGCTTCCTAGTTTTTACTTTGACCTATGAGCAAAGTATGCCGGGTCCATACCCATTTCTTCTTTTGCATCATCATCACCATAATCACCATCATCACCATCATCATCACCATAATCACCATCATCACCATAATCATCATCATCACCATAATCACCATCATCACCATAATCATCATCACCATAATAATCATCACCACCATAATCATCATCATCACATAATCATCATCACCATAATCACCATCATCACCATCACCACCATAATGATCATCATCACCATAATCATCATCATCACCATAATCATCATCATCACCATAATCATCATCATCATCACCATAATCATCATCATCACCATAATAATCATCACCACCATAATCATCATCATCACATAATCATCATCATCATCACCATAATCATCATCATCACCACCATAATCATCATCACCACCATAATCATCATCACCACCACCATAATCGATTTAACGTCCATTTTAAATGCTGGCATGTGTTGAACACAGCTTTTAGAAATGACTTCCAAGCTAACCTATCTCTGACCAGATTCTTTATTAATCTTTCTTTCTCTCAACTCCATCCTTTTCACTTCCTCCCATGTTTTCCTTAACATTTCCCTGTGGGCTGACCCTGCTACCTGAATTCTTCTGCATCCCAAGAACTCTCATCCATTTTTTCAACGTGGCCATAACATCAAAGCCTTTTGTTCTGAACGCATCTCCCGATACTATCCAGATTTAATCTTCCTCTGAGGTCATAAAATTTTAGACAATTCTTTAGAATAAAAATCATGTGATGGATTTTGATCAAAATAGGAATAAGGATTCTAGACATAAGGTTTAGTAGCATTATATCTTGATATTAATCTTATTAAGGTGACATAAAAGTGGTGCAAAACTGTTCTTGTTCGGAGAGGAGTATTTTTCGAGTTAAAATATATAATAAAAAAAGCCTTAAGGAAACAAACATTGACTTACAATTAGTATAATAATTGGTGATATGTGAAATTTCTGTTCATCTGAATCAACTCTGTCTTGACATGCATTTAGCTATTTTAATATCTCCACATTCTACTCTGCTTTCGTTAAATAAATGTATTGTTTCGCTTGAACTTCATAACTGAGAAGGAATTGGTGAATCTGCTGTACCTAAATAACATCTTTGAACCTGGTGATATTTGCTCCTGGTAATATGTGACTTTTGGAAAAATATAATTTTGCGGCGTATGAAATTATAAGAAATTCTGTACTTCTTTGACTTCTTGTGAAAAAATTGTTTCTCTTCAAGTTTAAAATTTCTCTTGCTATATATTGCGACATTTTCTTTTTAATATTAATGTTTTGAAAGTGTGAATGGTATACGTGATTGAGTTTCGCTCTAGAGAAATTCATATCAAAATCTGGATAATCTATCAGGCATAAATTTCTCTCATACATAAAACATGATAAACAAATCTTAGACTGGCTCAATATATCTGTCATGCATTCAATGACACTAACACATATACACAACCAAATACGCAGAAGATATAGACACACATTGCTACACACACACACACATTATATATATATATATTTTTTGGTACAGAAAAATTGGTACAACATTCGTACCGTCGGTTTCAAGCATGGAAGGACTTAGCCATCCGGCTCTCTTCAGCTTCTGTTGTCATCTGTTTCGGAAATGTGATGTCACGTGTCACTCTCGTTTGGACGCGTTATTTGCTTAGAGTGTTGTGTATGTTTGTTTAAATTTAGTGTAAGGAAGGTTTAATAAGGTTTGAAAAAAAGGGGGAGGGTAAAAAGTAACAGTTGAGATTTAAACTGGAGGGAGATTTAAAGAGATATAAAAAAATAAAAAAAATAAAAATATTTCTATATAATTCCCGTGAGTCAATATTTTATGAGTATCGTATATTTGGCCGTTACTGTTTTTGGGTTTAATTCTGCGTCTTCGAAAGGAATACTATATACATAGGAAAGCATATATATATATATATATATATATATATATATATATATATATATATATATATATATATATAACGGTTCTCTTTGCCATTCAGTGGAAATATTTCGTGTGGACCGATTTATACATCAAGACGAATAATATGTTTTTCACAAAGTTGAAAATGTCCAGGTTTTCATAAAGGTTTCATATTCATTCAATTTTTATCAATAAATACATTTTTGATAAAGAGTGGAAGACAGCTCGAAATATTAAAACTAAAGTAACACATAACTTACATGCTTTTATATTTTTCATGAGATTATTATTTTTTTATTTGTCAAATATGAAGAAACATAACATATATATATATATATATATATATAATTATTTTTAATAGATAAATATTTTTAATATCCATAGACATATGTGTTTCATGTTCACCAACAATCATCAGTATGTTTATTTCCCTCTTTTTCAGGCAGTTAGACACAAGGTCATGTGGATTTTTAAAAGCCAGCACACTAGCTGAAGTGTACTCAGGCCTACAGAAAATTTCAAATGCGAGAGAAATAAGGCCTATGTTTGTATTTGTAAACACATTAAGAAACAGTGTTCTATCTACCCAAGGGAGACAACTAGCAATGTTGCTACATTTGAATCTATCATTATATTTCTCGTAAAGTGCTCGATTTGAACAGAGCTTAATAATTATTTTATCCATAGACATATGTGTTTGAGTATGGATGATATAACTGTACCGCCAGTTGAACGACTGGAACCCCGGAACCGGATAATTTGAATCCAAGCTTTTTATCGCTTGGGCGTCATGACAACCGCACTTCAAATTCGAGAAGAAATAAGTTTTTTTTATTTGTAAACACAGTAAGAAACATAGGAAAGCATATATATATATATGCTCCTCCTATGGGTGGAGCACTCTGGTGAAGGAAATGATGGTTTCCACTTAGTGTAAAAAGAATTGAGTTTTTTCAGTTACCAATATCATAAATTTGTAAACAAATGAAAAAAAATCATTTAAGTGAAATAATTTCTTCAACTCCCATTTGCATGTTCGTTTGTTCAAATGGTAAAAGATATTACACCATTAGCATTTGGGGTTCAAACCTTGTGGCTGACACACTCGCTACGTCTAACAATACTGATGAGTCTTGAAACAACGAAACATCTGTCTGTCCGTGACTATATTATATTACATATATATATATATATATATATATATATATGATATATGAAGCAATCCAACAAAAGATATAAGCGTCAACTAATATCTTATAATTAGTGAAACATCCGGATAAAAAACTGAAGCTCAATATACTGGATAGAGCATTAATATTATAATATAAAATAAATTTATTTATCATTAACATTGAATATGGACACATTTCGCGACTGGATATTTATCATTAACATTGAATATGGACACATTTCGCGACTGGATAACTTTGCCGGCCCCTTCAATTTCACATATTTGGACTGCTGTTTGTATCTTGGAGTAATGTCCTTCCTGATTATGCTTCTCAACTTGTATGACCTGGATGGACTGTATGGATTCAACAAAAGTATGTTTTTTGGATTGATATGTTTGATGTTATGTATTTTTATATATTTGTGTATATAATTTTATATATTTTCAAAGCGTAATTTTATTGCCTGTAGTAGTATAACTGCGGTAATGGTCCTCTGAAGAGAAGAATTATCTTTGAAAACTCATGAGCTAAGGACTTAAGGATGCTTTGCATGAACTTTGAATTCTAATAAAATTTGATTGACACCTTATTTTATTACTTCATTTTATATTATAATATATATATATGATATATATATACATATATATATATGTATGTTTCTCGGCTGAAAGTATGAATTTCTTCACATTTGAAACAATAAAAAACCTTATGGAAAATATAAAAGCATGTAAATTATAGGGGTTATAATAATTTTAATATTTCGAACAGTCTTCTGTCCTTTATAAAGAATTTATTTGTTGCAGACTAAGAATTCAATTAAGAATGACTTATGACTTTTACTCTATTTTATTAGACATTACAACTTGTGAGTACATTTCAGAGAATTGTAATCCGGACAGAACTTATGGGATGGCCGAATAGTTAGCAAAAGTCGTTTACAAAGATGAGCCAATATTCATGGCGAACTGATAACCGAGAAATGAAATTGAAAGACAATTAATCAAAAAGGTAGAGTTAAATCCAACCATTTATGAATAGAAGTTGTCAACACGGATTAACGCAAAAGTCTATTAGATCGAAACTGGACAAGATGGCTTCTAAGCAATATGGCGGGAAAATTTTTGAATCGTCATGAAATTGATTCGCTGCAGAGTTGACCTACTGACTTGCTGATTCTGACTGGATCCGCGACACAGGTCAGAATTGCCACATTTAATTATGGAGTATTTGCACGTTAGGGAGAGCAGCTTCATTTGGTTGGTGTTAGGGCTAACTAGTGATGGTCCAATATTAAGAAACGAAGACAGAGTAGAAATCAAAATGGCGGTTTGAAAAAAGGAAAAGAATAAAAAAAATGGAAAGACGGTAAAAAGAAAAAAAATAGGTAATTGAAAATGAGCAATGAAAAAAAAAATGGAAAATATGAATGATCGTGATTGCAACGCGGGTGACTGGAAGTTACTGATATCTTCTACTGCAATGAGTGCATCTCTTGGAATAATGGTAATCTCTATCAGGAAATGGCAGCGGTATGAGGTCAGCCAGGTTGTATGGTTTTCCATTGCTTTTTTTTTCTTCATTATTCTGTGCATGCAATAAAAGCCAAAATATTTTATAGGTAGAAAAGAATCTATATGAAAGGTCAAGTGAGGTACCACTTATTAAGGCAAAAAAGCAAAGGAAATAAGGAATTTTTTCTCAGAATCTTGTGTGGAGAGTAGGGAATGAAAAGTAAGGATGAAAAAAAGTGTGAAGATGAAATAAATAAAATGCAAGGCTTGTCGGTCGGCCATCGCATTTTAACGATGACTTGAAGTTATTTCGTGAATAAAATAGGAATTATGGTCATCTATGATTCTTCAGAATGAAAATCATTCATAGAAACTTTTTATGCACAATTGCAACTTTCTCAAACCTGGAAGCAGATTCTAACAATACAGTTCTTTATGCTTTTGTTTTATTTTAAATTATTGCTTCGTCAACATACTTATGCAAAATTTATTTTAAATTATTGCTTCGTCAACATATTTATGCAAAATTTATTGCTTCGTCAACATACTTATGCAAAATTTATTTAAAATTATTGCTTCGTCAACATACTTATGCAAAATTTATTTTAAATTATTGCTTCGTCAACATATTTATGCAAAATTTATTTTAAATTATTGCTTCGTCAACATATTTATGCAACATTTATTTTAAATTATTGCTTCGTCAACATACTTATGCAAAATTTATTTTAAATTTATTGCTTCGTCAACATATTTATGCAAAATTTATTTTAAATTATTGCTTCGTCAACATATTTATGCAAAATTTATTTTAAATTTATTGCTTCGTCAACATACTTATGCAAAATTTATTTTAAATTATTGCTTCGTCAACATACTTATGCAAAATTTATTTTAAATTATTGCTTCGTCAACATACTTATGCAAAATTTATTGCTTCGTCAACATACTTATGCAAAATTTATTTTAAATTATTGCTTCGTCAACATACTTATGCAAAATTTATTTTAAATTATTGCTTCGTCAACATATTTATGCAAAATTTATTTAAAATTATTGCTTCGTCAACATATTTATGCAAAATTTATTTTAAATTATTGCTTCGTCAACATACTTATGCAAAATTTATTTTAAATTTATTGCTTCATCAACATATTTATGCAAAATTTATTTTAAATTATTGCTTCGTCAACATATTTATGCAAAATTTATTTTAAATTTATTGCTTCGTCAACATACTTATGCAAAATTTATTTTAAATTATTGCTTCGTCAACATACTTATGCAAAATTTATTTTAAATTATTGCTTCGTCAACATACTTATGCAAAATTTATTGCTTCGTCAACATACTTATGCAAAATTTATTTAAAATTATTGCTTCGTCAACATACTTATGCAAAATTTATTTTAAATTATTGCTTCGTCAACATACTTATGCAAAATTTATTTAAAATTTATTGCTTCGTCAACATATTTATGCAAAATTTATTTTAAATTATTGCTTCGTCAACATACTTATGCAAAATTTATTTTAAATTTATTGCTTCGTCAACATACTTATGCAAAATTTATTTTAAATTATTGCTTCGTCAACATACTTATGCAAAATTTATTTTAAATTATTGCTTCGTCAACATACTTATGCAAAATTTATTAAAAATTATTGCTTCGTCAACATACTTATGCAACATTTATTTAAAATTTATTGCTTCGTCAACATACTTATGCAAAATTTATTTAAAATTTATTGCTTCGTCAACATACTTATGCAAAATTTATTTAAAATTTATTGCTTCGTCAACATACTTATGCAAAATTTATTTAAAATTTATTGCTTCGTCAACATGCTTATGCAAAATTTATTTAAAATTTATTGCTTCGTCAACATACTTATGCAAAATTTATTTAAAATTTATTGCTTCGTCAACATACTTATGCAACATTTATTTAAAATTTATTGCTTCGTCAACATACTTATGCAAAATTTATTTAAAATTTATTGCTTCGTCAACATACTTATGCAAAATTTATTTAAAATTTATTGCTACGTCAACATACTTATGCAAAATTTATTTTAAATTATTGCTTCGTCAACATACTTATGCAAAATTTATTTTAAATTATTGCTTCGTCAACATATTTATGCCAAATTTATTTAAAATTATTGCTTCGTCAACATACTTATGCAAAATTTATTTTAAATTATTACTTCGTCAACATACTTATGCAAAATTTATTTAAGATTTATTGCTTCGTCAACATACTTATGCAAAATTTATTTTAAATTTTTTGCTTCGTCAACATATTTATGCAAAATTTATTTCAAATTTATTGCTTCGTCAACATATTTATGCAAAATTTATTTAAAATTATTGCTTCATCAACATACTTATGCAAAATTTATTTAAAATTTATTGCTTCGTCAACATACTTATGCAAAATTTATTTAAGATTTATTGCTTCGTCAACATACTTATGCAAAATTTATTTAAAATTTATTGCTTCGTCAACATATTTATGCAAAATTTATTTAAAATTATTGCTTCGTCAACATACTTATGCAAAATTTATTTAAAATTTATTGCTTCGTCAACATACTTATGCAAAATTTATTTAAGATTTATTGCTTCGTCAACATACTTATGCAAAATTTATTTAAAATTTATTGCTTCGTCAACATACTTATGCAAAATTTATTTTAAATTATTGCTTCGTCAACATACTTATGCAAAATTTATTTAAAATTATTGCTTCGTCAACATACTTATGCAAAATTTATTTAAAATTTATTGCTTCGTCAACATATGCAAAATTTATTTTAAATTATTACTTCGTCAACATACTTATGCAAAATTTATTTAAAATTATTGCTTGTCAACATATTTATGCAAAATTTATTTAAAATTATTGCTTCGTCAACGTACTTATGCAAAATTTATTTTAAATTATTGCTTCGTCAACATATTTATGCAAAATTTATTTTAAATTATTGCTTCGTCAACATATTTATGCAAAATTTATTTTAAATTATTGCTTCGTCAACATACTTATGCAAAATTTATTTTAAATTTATTGCTTCATCAACATATTTATGCAAAATTTATTTTAAATTATTGCTTCGTCAACATATTTATGCAAAATTTATTTTAAATTTATTGCTTCGTCAACATACTTATGCAAAATTTATTTTAAATTATTGCTTCGTCAACATACTTATGCAAAATTTATTTTAAATTATTGCTTCGTCAACATACTTATGCAAAATTTATTGCTTCGTCAACATACTTATGCAAAATTTATTTAAAATTATTGCTTCGTCAACATACTTATGCAAAATTTATTTTAAATTATTGCTTCGTCAACATATGTATGCAAAATTTATTTTAAATTATTGCTTCGTCAACATATTTATGCAAAATTTATTTTAAATTATTGCTTCGTCAACATACTTATGCAAAATTTATTTAAAATTTATTGCTTCGTCAACATATTTATGCAAAATTTATTTAAAATTTATTGCTTCGTCAACATACTTATGCAAAATTTATTTAAAATTTATTGCTTCGTCAACATACTTATGCAAAATTTATTTAAAATTTATTGCTTCGTCAACATGCTTATGCAAAATTTATTTAAAATTTATTGCTTCGTCAACATACTTATGCAAAATTTATTTAAAATTTATTGCTTCGTCAACATACTTATGCAACATTTATTTAAAATTTATTGCTTCGTCAACATACTTATGCAAAATTTATTTAAAATTTATTGCTTCGTCAACATACTTATGCAAAATTTATTTAAAATTTATTGCTACGTCAACATACTTATGCAAAATTTATTTTAAATTATTGCTTCGTCAACATACTTATGCAAAATTTATTTTAAATTATTGCTTCGTCAACATATTTATGCCAAATTTATTTAAAATTATTGCTTCGTCAACATACTTATGCAAAATTTATTTTAAATTATTACTTCGTCAACATACTTATGCAAAATTTATTTAAGATTTATTGCTTCGTCAACATACTTATGCAAAATTTATTTTAAATTTTTTGCTTCGTCAACATATTTATGCAAAATTTATTTCAAATTTATTGCTTCGTCAACATATTTATGCAAAATTTATTTAAAATTATTGCTTCATCAACATACTTATGCAAAATTTATTTAAAATTTATTGCTTCGTCAACATACTTATGCAAAATTTATTTAAGATTTATTGCTTCGTCAACATACTTATGCAAAATTTATTTAAAATTTATTGCTTCGTCAACATATTTATGCAAAATTTATTTAAAATTATTGCTTCGTCAACATACTTATGCAAAATTTATTTAAAATTTATTGCTTCGTCAACATACTTATGCAAAATTTATTTAAGATTTATTGCTTCGTCAACATACTTATGCAAAATTTATTTAAAATTTATTGCTTCGTCAACATACTTATGCAAAATTTATTTTAAATTATTGCTTCGTCAACATACTTATGCAAAATTTATTTAAAATTATTGCTTCGTCAACATACTTATGCAAAATTTATTTAAAATTTATTGCTTCGTCAACATATGCAAAATTTATTTTAAATTATTACTTCGTCAACATACTTATGCAAAATTTATTTAAAATTATTGCTTGTCAACATATTTATGCAAAATTTATTTAAAATTATTGCTTCGTCAACGTACTTATGCAAAATTTATTTTAAATTATTGCTTCGTCAACATATTTATGCAAAATTTATTTTAAATTATTGCTTCGTCAACATATTTATGCAAAATTTATTTTAAATTATTGCTTCGTCAACATACTTATGCAAAATTTATTTTAAATTTATTGCTTCATCAACATATTTATGCAAAATTTATTTTAAATTATTGCTTCGTCAACATATTTATGCAAAATTTATTTTAAATTTATTGCTTCGTCAACATACTTATGCAAAATTTATTTTAAATTATTGCTTCGTCAACATACTTATGCAAAATTTATTTTAAATTATTGCTTCGTCAACATACTTATGCAAAATTTATTGCTTCGTCAACATACTTATGCAAAATTTATTTAAAATTATTGCTTCGTCAACATACTTATGCAAAATTTATTTTAAATTATTGCTTCGTCAACATATGTATGCAAAATTTATTTTAAATTATTGCTTCGTCAACATATTTATGCAAAATTTATTTTAAATTATTGCTTCGTCAACATACTTATGCAAAATTTATTTAAAATTTATTGCTTCGTCAACATATTTATGCAAAATTTATTTTAAATTATTGCTTCGTCAACATATTTATGCAAAATTTATTTTAAATTTATTGCTTCGTCAACATACTGATGCAAAATTTATTTTAAATTATTGCTTCGTCAACATACTTATGCAAAATTTATTTTAAATTATTGCTTCGTCAACATACTTATGCAAAATTTATTTAAAATTATTGCTTCGTCAACATACTTATGCAACATTTATTTAAAATTTATTGCTTCGTCAACATACTTATGCAAAATTTATTTAAAATTTATTGCTTCGTCAACATACTTATGCAAAATTTATTTAAAATTTATTGCTTCGTCAACATACTTATGCAAAATTTATTTAAAATTTATTGCTTCGTCAACATGCTTATGCAAAATTTATTTAAAATTTATTGCTTCGTCAACATACTTATGCAAAATTTATTTAAAATTTATTGCTTCGTCAACATACTTATGCAACATTTATTTAAAATTTATTGCTTCGTCAACATACTTATGCAAAATTTATTTAAAATTTATTGCTTCGTCAACATACTTATGCAAAATTTATTTAAAATTTATTGCTTCGTCAACATACTTATGCAAAATTTATTTTAAATTATTGCTTCGTCAACATACTTATGCAAAATTTATTTTAAATTATTGCTTCGTCAACATATTTATGCCAAATTTATTTTAAATTATTGCTTCGTCAACATACTTATGCAAAATTTATTTTAAATTATTACTTCGTCAACATACTTATGCAAAATTTATTTAAGATTTATTGCTTCGTCAACATACTTATGCAAAATTTATTTTAAATTTTTTGCTTCGTCAGCATATTTATGCAAAATTTATTTCAAATTTATTGCTTCGTCAACATATTTATGCAAAATTTATTTAAAATTATTGCTTCATCAACATACTTATGCAACATTTATTTAAAATTTATTGCTTCGTCAACATACTTATGCAAAATTTATTTAAGATTTATTGCTTCGTCAACATACTTATGCAAAATTTATTTCAAATTTATTACTTCGTCAACATATTTATGCAAAATTTATTTAAAATTATTGCTTCGTCAACATACTTATGCAAAATTTATTTAAAATTTATTGCTTCGTCAACATACTTATGCAAAATTTATTTAAGATTTATTGCTTCGTCAACATACTTATGCAAAATTTATTTAAAATTTATTGCTTCGTCAACATACTTATGCAAAATTTATTTTAAATTATTGCTTCGTCAACATACTTATGCAAAATTTATTTTAAATTATTGCTTCGTCAACATACTTATGCAAAATTTATTTAAAATTTATTGCCACGTCAACATATGCAAAATTTATTTTAAATTATTACTTCGTCAACATACTTATGCAAAATTTATTTAAAATTATTGCTTGTCAACATATTTATGCAAAATTTATTTAAAATTATTGCTTCGTCAACGTACTTATGCAAAATTTATTTTAAATTATTGCTTCGTCAACATACTTATGCAAAATTTATTTTAAATTTATTGCTTCGTCAACATATTTATGCAAAATTTATTTTAAATTATTGCTTCGTCAACATACTAATGCAAAATTTATTTAAAATTTATTGCTTCGTCAACATACTTATGCAAAATTTATTTTAAATTATTGCTTCGTCAACATACTTATGCAAAATTTATTTAAAATTATTGCTTCGTCAACATACTTATGCAAAATTTATTTAAAATTTATTGCTTCGTCAACATATGCAAAATTTATTTTAAATTATTACTTCGTCAACATACTTATGCAAAATTTATTTAAAATTATTGCTTGTCAACATATTTATGCAAAATTTATTTAAAATTATTGCTTCGTCAACGTACTTATGCAAAATTTATTTTAAATTATTGCTTCGTCAACATACTTATGCAAAATTTATTTTAAATTTATTGCTTCGTCAACATATTTATGCAAAATTTATTTTAAATTATTGCTTCGTCAACATACTAATGCAAAATTTATTTAAAATTTATTGCTTCGTCAACATACTTATGCAAAATTTATTTTAAATTATTGCTTCGTCAACATACTTATGCAAAATTTATTTTAAATTATTGCTTCGTCAACATACTTATGTAAAATTTATTTTAAATTATTGCTTTGTCAACATACTAATGCAAAATTTATTTAAAATTTATTGCTTCGTCAACATACTTATGCAAAATTTATTTAAAATTATTGCTTCGTCAACATACTTATGCAAAATTTATTTTAAATTATTGCTTCGTCAACATACTTATGTAAAATTTATTTTAAATTATTGCTTTGTCAACATACTAATGCAAAATTTATTTAAAATTTATTGCTTCGTCAACATACTTATGCAAAATTTATTTAAAATTATTGCTTCGTCAACATACTTATGCAAAATTTATTTAAAATTATTGCTTCGTCAACATACTTATGCAAAATTTATTTAAAATTATTGCTTCGTCAACATACTTATGCAAAATTTATTTTAAATTATTGCTTCGTCAACATACTTATGTAAAATTTATTTTAAATTATTGCTTTGTCAACATACTTATGCAAAATTTATTTAAAATTATTGCTTCGTCAACATACTTATGCAAAATTTATTTTAAATTATTGCTTCGTCAACATACTTATGCAAAATTTATTTAAAATTATTGCTTCGTCAACATACTTATGCAAAATTTATTTAAAATTATTGCTTCGTCAACATACTTATGCAAAATTTATTTAAAATTATTGCTTCGTCAACATACTTATGCAAAATTTATTTTAAATTATTGCTTCGTCAACATACTTATGTAAAATTTATTTTAAATTATTGCTTTGTCAACATACTTATGCAAAATTTATTTAAAATTATTGCTTCGTCAACATACTTATGCAAAATTTATTTTAAATTATTGCTTCGTCAACATACTTATGCAAAATTTATTTAAAATTATTGCTTCGTCAACATACTTATGCAAAATTTATTTAAAATTATTGCTTCGTCAACATACTTATGCAAAATTTATTTAAAATTATTGCTTCGTCAACATACTTATGCAAAATTTATTTTAAATTATTGCTTCGTCAACATACTTATGTAAAATTTATTTTAAATTATTGCTTTGTCAACATACTTATGCAAAATTTATTTAAAATTATTGCTTCGTCAACATACTTATGCAAAATTTATTTTAAATTATTGCTTCGTCAACATACTTATGCAAAATTTGCCAATATTCTTTCTTGGTTGAGTCGTTGAGTCTAGACTCATGAGAAAAATGTTCGGCCATAAAAATATTTAATATCGCACATACTTAGAAAGAAGTGCAGGTGAAACACTAATTTTCAAACAATTGATGGTCCGGCATTTCTTTTACTGTGTGTAGCGCACCATCAATTTGTTTGTTTACACCGCACCTACTGGTTGTAGTCTCCCTTTGTATTTAGATTATATCTTATTTGGCTTAGATTTTACCCCTAGTTATGGCTTCACAGGAAAATTTAAGTGCCAGCCGTGGTGTTAAATGTAAACAATGGTCTATTTTCACCAAAGAAAAAATGTGAACTGCTGTTTTAGTTTCTAGCAATCCACGACGGTTTAGAGACATGGTTAGGGGTGTGTTGATGAATTATTATTAAGGTGAAATCCGATGGCCCGGTAAAATGGTTACATAGATAACTGTGTGTTTAGCGTAACATCAAGTGTTTTTTAAACTGCATCTGCTGGTTGTAGTCTCTCCTTATTTTGAGATTATATTTCATTTTGCTTAAATTTTAACCCCTGGTTATGGCTTTACATGAAAATTAAAGTGGCAGATTTCAAATGTAGATTTCAAATCGCGGCCATTTTGAAATCCAATATGGCGGCTAAGTGGTAAAAAGTACGCAATGCATATTGTAAGCATTGGATTCCTTGCCCCCCAAAACCTACATTTAGGCACCAGAATCGAGTCAAAAAAAGCATTAGACCCAGTGATAATCGAAAATAAAGATTTTAAATAGCAGCCATTTTGAAATCAAATATGGCGGCTGAGTGGTAAAAAATATGTGATGCCTATTGTTACCATTGTATTCCTTGCCCCCAAAAACCTACATTTAGGCACCAGAATCGAGTCAATAGCAATTTTAGATCTACAGATAAGCGCAAATGTAGATTTCAAATAGCGGCCATTTTGAATTCCAATATGGCGGACATGAAGAGAGAATTCCGAGTGGCTCAATATCTGAAAATGTTCGCCGTATATCAATGTACATTTGTGCCAAATTTGGTGCTTGTATCACAAAATGCACAATAGGTTAGCTATGCTGCACCAGTATAGTTCAATCAAAGAAAAAGTTGAAAAACTTGTTTAAGTTTCCACAATGATTCAGTAACATAGTAAGTACGTAGATGCTAGTTTAGCTGACAGAGTCAGAAGGTTTATTTCTATTCTACAGTAAGAGAACTGTAAAATGGAAATAAACTTTCTGACTCTGGAAATAAGGAACATTGATCATCTCAATACTGGACAGCAATGTATGAAAAGACAGTAAATTATCAAACGATGAGAACCTGTATCCGACAAGGTATTGCCACAATTTGTGAGAGGGTCTGCATCTGAATTCGATCTGATATCACCGGCCAGTGTGTAGTCGGAGCAGATCTCAAATGAACAGCTTAGAACAGACTGCTATGTACGTTGTATTTGCAAACAATCCAGGTGATAACACATGCTTCTATGTTGTTACCATGACTACAACATCGCCCCCAAACAATAACAAACATTTCTTGTTGTCTATGTTGATGTAACATTTGAATATGATGTTTATTGAGTTTAAAATGTTCCAATGCTCTTATCAAACATATCTAGAGGTCTGTGTAAAAGTAGGGCGGATCTGAAGAATGTATACTGTCTGATGTCCATTTTGATTCGTCCGGAACTACACTACAGCAGAGCCGTTCGTTGTGATCTGTGCCAACCAGATACTGGCCGGCGATTGAATTTGGAATTCAAAATCAGGAAGAACAATTGTAAATGGCGAAATACTTACCTTCGTTTGATGTATATTTCCGTTGTTAATAAAATATCAAAAGTTGTCTATGTTCAAATTGTTGCATATTGCAAAATGGTAGCCGAACTGCAGAGAGAAGAAAGATGAACGACAATGAAAATGGAGAACGACTGTGCATAACATGAAAAATACAACAATTAGGAAAAGATGAAACGAATGAAAATGAGAAAATATACCAATTTAAATATATATCGATGTTATAGGGAGTGTGATCTTACAAAAACACTTATAATGCCTGGGAGCTTAGAAAAGCATATACAACAAAAAAAAATCATTGTTAGCAGAGGAAGGCATAGCTAAATGGGAGAGTTTAAAAATAAAGGTGGATATAACCTCTTTCTTTTTAAACATCTCCCTCTCTCTCTTTCTCTCTACCTTCTAACTACACCCCCTCTCTCTCTCTTTCTTTCTACCTTCTAACTACACCCCTATCTCTCTTTCTCTCTACCTTCTAACTACACCCCTCTCTCTCTTTCTCTCTACCTTCTAACTACACCCCTCTCTCTCTACCTTCCAATCTTCCAATCTTCTGTTCTATAAATAGTTTTATTACATTTGACTTAATAAATAGAGAGAGAGAGAGTGACGGAAACGAGAGGGATAGAGACTATAAAATAAGACCGGGGATTCAAACAGCATTCAGGGAGAGAGGGTGAGAATAAACAAAAAAAACACTTGGTGACTAGGTAAGTAAATTGCAAATTACGGCTAATTAGAACAATTAAAATGGACGTTTGTTTCAAACATAACTCAATCCCACAATATCAAGGAATATTTTTCAAGGAATATTTTAACATGTATTTTTTTGCAGTAAAAATTTAAAGGGGAAAAAACCTTCGATAACCAAACGCTGATTGACTCAACTTTAGTATAATAATAAATAGATTCTTTCTCTTGTGACTTCTAAATTGACATTGACCAAAAAACTCTATACCTTTAAACCATGTGTTGCGACAAAAATGAGCCTCACATCGTGCAATATCATTCAGAATAACCATTCATTAATGACTGTAATTAGTTTTGTATAAAACAACTTTCAAAGATCAACAAAGTATTTAGAAACTATTTCGATAAACTAGTGTTTAGAATTTATTAAAACCAAAGGTAATGACATATATTTCAAAAGTTCTGGGAAACCATTCTTACTCGGCTTGCAGGAATGCACAAAGTTCTGGGAAACCATTCTCACTCTGCTTGCAGGAATGCACAAAGAGCAATGGGACGATTTTGAAGACACTTATTTTTTTAACAAATGAAAAAGGAAATTATGCATCCATGATGTCTATGACACCCAAATATGTATCTTACAGGACGACTTCCCAAATAATGCCAATAATGTAATCGTTAATAAAATTCACTATTCCTTCTACAATCTAACCATATTTGGTACTAATAAACTTCAAACTATGCCACAGCAATCCTACCATATTTCATACAAATAAACTTCAGTTTATGCCTGACTTGTCCACCAAGTTTCAGTCATAAATGTCCAACAGTCTTTGTTTTATCGAAAGTCAATGATATACTCCACATGTGCACCTCTTCATTACAATCACACCTATATCTGACTTATTCGGGGTGTGATGGCGCTCTTCAGTTCAGGAATAGTCTGGGGGTAGTTTTGGTGGACATTATCTTTGAGATAACCTCACCTGCTCGATGAATGTGAATCCTATTCAGGATCACATCTCCTACTGATGAGACAACCACCAAAGTGTCCCTGCATATCCTTGAACGAGTGGCAATAAAACGAAGACTATTGACTGAAACTTCATGGACAACTCGGGCGTATTTATTTGCACCAAATATGGTTGGATTGAGAAACGATTCCATGGGTGGCATATTTTGGGGTCACCCTATATTAAAAAGTTACTTGAATTGAGGCCTTATATTAAAATGCAATTCAAGATTAATACAGAAAAACAGAAAAGGGAAAAAAAGGATAAAAAATGAAAAAAAGAAAAGAAAAACAGAAAAAGAAAAAGAGAAAAAGAAAAAAAGAAAAAAAAGAAAAAAAGGAAAGGGAAAAATTAAGAAAAAACAAAAAAAACAAAGAAAAAGAAAAAAAACAAAAAAAGAGAAAAAAGAAAAAAAAAGAAAGAAAAAAGAAAGAAAAGAAAAAAAAAGAAAAAAAAGAAAAACAAAAAAGAAAAACAAAAAAAAAGAAAAACAAAGAAAAAAAAGAAAAAAAGAAAAAGAAAAAAAAGAAAAAGAAAAAGAGAAAAAATAAGAAAAAAGAAAAAGAATGAAAAGAAAAAGAAAAAAGAAAAACAAAAAACAAAAAAAACAGAAAAAAGAACAGAAAAAAAAAGAAAAAAAAAATTATCTTTGGGGTTTTAGTTTTCTATAAGTCATAATTTTATAATTATTTATTTTGAAAACGAAAATCTACAGTAAGAGAAAGCCCTCGTTGATCACAATGAAATATACTTATCTAGATGCTTTGGTAGTGTATAATGTTGTAGTCTGCTTCCTTGATAACTACAACATGGTCGTCTTCAATGTCAACAAATATTTGTCGAGCAGTAATCAAACTCTGTTCATTCCATTCATCATTTTCAATCCTCTCATAGTATTGTTCATCATTTAACTGACAATTTCATTAACCCTTATCCTCGAGTGGCTTTTGGCCTTGATAAGCGGTGACTTATTAATCAACTCTGTTTATTCCATTCATCATTTTCAATCCTCTCATGGCAATTTCTATCATCTAACTGATAATCTTATTAACTTTTATCCTCGAGTGGCTTTTGACCTTGCTAAATGGTAACTCTTTAGTGTTAAAAACAAAAAAAGAATCATCACTAGGTTTCTTTGGAATCTGTTCTTGAAATGTTGCTAAGCACCAGAGAGAATCCACGAGAATAAATATGTAAGATTATCCGAACGAACGAAGTTCCTCCTTTCCAATGAGGTAAAACAACAAAACACCCTTTTCTTTTACTATTGGGTCATCACTTATCAAGGCCAAAAGCCAATCGAGGATAAGTGTTAATGAGACGGAATGCTTATCAGCCGAAAGATGAAGGACACTATGGGAGTACGAACATTGATCAATCGTATGAACTGCATTTTATTACTCACGTGGTAGTTTAGGACAAGAATGTTGACATTGCATTCGAAGACGACCAGGTTGTAATCAACAGGGAAGCATTCCCACAGTAATGTGTTCCACAAGCGGGAAGCCCTTGCAAAGAAGTTCTGTCCATGGATTGCCTGATGCTTGACACATGGAGGGAGAAAGGAAAGTCTTTCCGTTGTGGAAGAAATACGAGTTCTTGCTGTGAATGTCTTACAAGGACGAACCAAAGATTGGAGCATAGTCGAGCACCTTTTATGGTAATAACAATAGAGCAGAGAGAGACTAGCAACGTCTCTTCTGTAAAAAAGGGGCCATAAGGGAGGAGAAGAGATCACCAATCACTAGATTTCGAAGTTGATTTTGTACTCAGTCAAGCACCTTTTATGGTAATAACAATAGAGCAGAGAGAGACTAGCAACGTGTTTTCTGTGAGAAAGGAGTTGTAGTGAAGAAAAAAGATCACCAATCACTAGATTTCGAAGTTGATTTTGTACTCAGTCAAGGCAGGAAAGAGTGCTTTGAGCAGCACCTCCCCAGATGTGGCAGCAGTAGGGATTTACCTCCCCATCAAGTTAGACACAAGGTCAGGTTTTAAAAAGCCAGCACACTAGAAGAAGCGCACTCTGACCTACAAAAATGCCTGAGCAGCCCTGTCGGCATTTCCCAGTAAGTCACCTAAGGCAATTAGCAATAAACTAACCCCTATTCAAAGAGAGAAGGTAAATCCTGGGAGGATGGACCTCCTAATAATGCACAGAACCATAACCTCAGACAGACAGATGCAAGATCATCACAGACTCAAAAATGACCCAGTCTCCGTCAGACTAACTGCTGGTGACATATTCTAGATTTTATTTTAATTAAGGAATCTCTTATCAAGGCCAAGAGGCCACTCGAGGATAAGGGTTAATCAGTTTGTCAAGTGAGCGGTGAGACCACACCGTGATGATTGGTAACGCTGGTTGAAATTGGGCAGAATTTGATTATTTAAGAGGACAGCTCAACAAGAATTTGTTTATATTGGACTTGAAAACGACCATGTTATACTCAGGTGGGGAGCAGCCCTGCAGTATTGTGTTCCACAGATGGATTGTTCTAGGAAAGAAACTCTGTTCATGGAAGCTTTGTTTAGTTTTAGGTACACAGAGGAAGAAAGGGACATTATTGACAGTGGTTGTAGATAGACGAGGTTTTTTACAGGGGGAACCATAGATTGGAGATCAGTCGCGTGGTAGCAGTATTATTTATTATTTACCTCCTCTTCAGGGGGTTAGGCACAAGGCCAGTTTGATCTTACTCCCATAAAGTAAGATGTGACCCAAGGTCAGGTCGGGTCGGGAAAGTGGGACTTTAAAAGCCAGCACCCGAGGGGTGAGCACTCTGGCCATTAAAAATTGCCTGGGCAGCACCGTCGGCATCCCCGGTAGGGGCGCCTCAGGCAGTAAGCAATAAACTTACTCCTCCCCGAAGAGGGGAGGCAAAGCCTGTGAGGGTGGACCTCCTAGAACTGCACAGGACAAACCCACAGACAGGCATAAATCAAGCCCCGAAGGCCAAGACAATACCAGTCTATGGGGTGCAGTATCTATTGGAACAGATACTACACTTTGATATTGGCCAAAAGCCTAGAGAATTGCATCGGGTTAGGGTTAGGGTTAGGGTTACGGTCTATCATAAACAATAACAAAGCTTGGAAGAGAATTAAAAAAAAAGCAATGGAAAATGAAAGAAGATTAATTTGGTGATCTTCCAAATTGTGGAATTGCCTTCTGCCTGGCAGTGGTATGACAGAAATTCCATTTTAATAGGAAATCCACCTTTCTGATAGTCTTGTGGTTAGCCTGTTCCTCAGAGCCTTGATTTATTTATTTAACTATAAAGAGAGGCGGAATAGTTATTGTGTCAGATTGCCACGGTAAAACACTGAAATTCCTTCATTTAGTCTTGCAGAGCCGTTGCCACCTGGCACCGTCTCCCCGCACACCTGTCCCCACTCTATCACCTGGATAGTCGAGCACATGTCACTCGGTGTTGAAAGGCTGGATTCGACAGGATCCAACAAATTGGGATTCGTTGCGTTTCAAACAGATCGACCCATCTTGCATATCTTCAAACAAAACAACAAAACAAAAAAGAAAGAAAAAAAAGATATTCTATTTTAGTTCATAATACAAGCATGTTATCTAAATTTAGCCTATGGAGATTCAAATATATACAAGTCTGTTGATAAAGACTCTATTCTTGGTGTCTAGCAACGTGCTAAATGTACTTAAAATAACTAAGGTGCCAGTATATTTATAACGCATACACTTATATACATAAAGAGAATATTATAAATAAAACTCATTGATAACGAACACGTGGAGAGAAAGAGAAGGCGAGCAAATACAAAAGATGAGCATAAAAACTAATAAACAAAAAGATAAAAGAATTTCTTTCAGTGAATGAAAAGGTTAGAAACAGAATTTATAACAGTGAAATTAATGTGCCACATTCTTATATCATCTTTAAAGGCATTATTTTATTTTTTAGTTAATATTAGCTGAACTGGAAATATATATATATATAGTCTCGGAAGTTTCTCAACCATTAAAACTATATTAAAAAAAAAAAACAAAAAAAAAAAACAAAAAAAAACTTATAGTCCCAAGTCTTTCAGTGGAAAATCACTCATGTAAGTCAATTTATTTTTTACAGTTATTATATTAGTTTGTTTCTAACACTATTTTAAGGGATCATCAGTTGTTTACCATGAAAAACTGTTTCGGGAATTTATATATATATATATATTCGTCAACAGTTGATTCCATCAGTCCATCTTGCTTTTTCGACCATTCGGTCATATTTTTTTGGTCTTTTGATAATGAGAGGTCCCGCTCTCGAAAATTTAAGTTTACCTTATTCCGGAACTTTTAATTGCCTGACAGTAACCACTTTATTTACTGTTCTGGTATTTAATCTGTTTTACGTGAAATATTAATAAATTGATTTGAGATTCAATTCTTATTTTCTCTTCTCATTTATTTTTGTTCATCTGTTCCACCTTCCGGTACCTATATCACATTGCTCCTGCCTCGGATTACAAATTTACACTTTATATATATATATATATATATATATATATATATATATATATATATAATCATATATAAAAGCTCTGTTTGCATATTGAGCACTTTTTTATAAACCCGGTTGAAATTCTTTGGATTACTACCCTGTGGCGGTTTTACCTGGATTATATATATATATATATATATATATATATATATATATATATATATATATATATATATATATATATATATAATCCAGGTAAAACCGCCACAGGGTAGTAATCCAAAGAATTTCAACCGGGTTTATAAAAAGTGCTCAATATGCAAACAGAGCTTTTATATATGATTATTTTTATTTACACAGACATGTACAAAATCTGCGACACTGGCATGTCGATGTTATCGATCAACAGCTATTATAAACTGAGATCTCATCAGGCAGAGTTAGAATCCGATCTTAACCTTAGATCATATTTGGAAAGAATGAAATGGAGAAAAAAGAAAATAAATTTTAAGTTTTAAAATTTGGAAAGTCACGTGGTTGGGACCGTTAGAAATCAAAATTTCAAAATCAAAATCAAAATTTAAAAAATCAAAATATTAATATAAAATATGAAAATATGAAATAAAATAAAATAAGATAAAGTAAAATAAAGTGAAAAGAGAAAGGGTAGAATAAAAAGATAGATAGATAGATAAATAGATAGAGATAAAATGAGGTCGTTTACGATTGAAGCAGAAGTGGGGAAATATATATATATATATATATATATATCTCATTCTGTAAAAAAGGACATTGACTCTTTTGTGGGAGCTAGAGATCCCTACATTTAAAAGCCTTGTGCCAGACATTCTTTGTACTCTGAGGGAAATACGTAGAATCCAGATTGTGTTATTGTTGTAATAAACATGGCGAATGCAATTCAAGATTGTTGTAACTTTGTGCGTTGCCGGGTGCGATCACGATAACAACTTAAATATCAACATTTGAAATAGCCGGCTGCCGGATTAAAGGTCAAATGAACCTGTCACCAGAGAATTGTGAATTGAGAGCATCAATGACTTTCTCTTTACCCCTCTTTCTTTTCAAACGTATTGTGTCTCTTTCTCTCTCTCCCTCCCCCTCTCTCTCAATTTTATTGCAGTGAGAGAGATTTTCATCAGTTTGGCGTTTGTTTTCGTACGAGAACGGTCGTGTTAGACTCAACTCACCAGCTCGGACTCTCAAGTTTTTATTTTAAATGTTTCTATTGAATGCAAAACTAAATTATGTATTATTTTTATAAAGTGTTTCCTCATTACAAGCGTTCGATTTCAGCAGAGCGGTTCCCTCAACCCAGATAGTTAATCCTCAGGAGAGAATTAATGACGTTTGATGAGGCCGTGTATCCAGACAAATACTCGACCGGGTATAAACTCATTTCATTTAAGGGGAAGGTAATAATCGTTAAGTCCGGAGAACTGGTGTAGTGCTGTGCCAATATGTAAAATCCTTTCCAGAGACGTCTCCACAGCACACACACACACACCAAGTTACACTCCCCGGCAAACGATCATAATTCTGTAATAAAGACCAATGTGTATTTATTTGTGTATTTTAAAAATAAATTCATATATCCATCACGTAACATAAAAGTTAGCGAGTAAAAAAAGTACCTTTTTCTAGCCTCTATACGAAACAATTTCAAGTGATGAGGGGGGACGAGAAAGCAAATAGCAATACAGAAAATCCCCACTGTCTGAAATGAATTCAGAAAGAAATGCTTCACTCTATAATAAAGAGTCAACAATAGGTGTTTTTTTTGCTTTTTAGGTCATCAGAAATTATAATTATCTGTTCAATAGTTTAGGAGATTATCCCGTACAACGAAATACACACACACACACACACATATATATATACATACATACTTAACTTTATATTCATGTACCCTCTATATGTTAAATTTTACAAAAAAAAATACCCGTGTTACTCACCGTGTTGCCAAGAATATATATTCCTAAATTCATAATGATCCGTTCATTAGTTTCAGAAATTATCCTAACTTTATATATATAGTTCTATGTACAGGATAATTTCTGAAACTAATGAACGGATCATTATTAATTTAGGAATATATATTCTTGGCAACACGGTGAGTAACACGGATATTTTTTTTTAATTTAACATCTAGAGGGTACATGAATATAAAGTTAAGTATATATATATATATATAATATATATATATATATATATATATAGAAAAGAGGGTAGTGCAGTATTAGTGCAGTTCCAACGAGAGAAAAGTATATATGTAAAAGAGTAAGGCTACCAACATTTGTAAAATGTTTTTTTCAACATTTATTCATTATTTTGTTATTTTATCATTTCATGATTTTATATAACGCGTTTCAAGCGGTGGTCCGCTTTCATCAGATATGTAAATCCATTTGAAGAAATGTCTTTCGATTTGAAAGAGTGTTGTTTCATTTGAGGAAATGTGTTATTGTTTGACGTTTTTGCGCATGTGTGGGTTTGCGGGTGTGTGAGTACGTGTTTTGATAATTTTATATCTTTTATTTTTTTATTTTTCCTGCTTCTCTTGGTCTAAGTCGTGTGTGTTTATTAAGTACGTCTTATTTTGACCTTTATTTTATCGGTCATCTTAATTTCTTAAGGTGCATAGATTTTCTTTTGAAATTTATTACTTTTTATTGCCCAATCTCCAAGATGGCTGTTGTGCTCGTGTGCGTGCACGTGTGTGGTCAGTTCTGAATCTTGTACATAAGTGAGCGACATATACACCCACACACACAAACACGCACGCACACACACACACATATGCGCACACACACAGGCGTATGGTTAGATAGATCGATAGAGAGAGGTAGAGAAAGGTTGATAAAAGTGTGGTTCGTATTGTGTGTTGTTAGAGTTATGATCTGTTCAATGCTGGATTGAATTTAAATGTGAAGTTTTTTTCTTGTATTAGTAGGTGTAATCTTGGCTATGGAAAATTGGCATTATTTTAAATTTTCCTCCACTGCATGAGTGCACATGTTGGGAGACGAATAATTTACGGTTTTCTTTGATTTTAATATTGCTTTTATGTAAAGATACTCTATTATCAAATGTTTTGGTCGCACCTATGTAAGCTTCATTACATGTTGTACATTTTAGCACATAGACAACGTTCTTGGAGGTGCAGTTATGGTCTTTGTTTTATTGTGAATGTTTGTGTTGGGTTTTTAAATGTGTATGAGTTCCCCTCGATTATTATATCACAGACCCCACATCTTTCCTTGTTGCATTTTGTGACCCCTTGTATTGTGTGTGGGTTGTTTGGATGAGGTTAAAATTTGTTTGAGGTTTTTCGGTTGGCTTTTGCTTTTTATTATTTTCGTTGTTTTTAATATTTTGTTTAGTTTGTTGTTATGGTTGAGTAGGGTTAGGTTTCTTGTTATTTCTGTGAATAATTCTGGATTGTTTTTGTTGTGTGTAGAGATGTATGCTAATATTTGTTCTTTGTTTCGTTTTTGGGGGATTCGTAATTGTTCTAATGGAATGTTTTCGTGTGTGTATGTATATTTCGTTGTACAGGATAAACTCCTAAACTAATAAATTTAGGAATTTTGGAACACAGCTACTAAGCATAATGGTGGGTAATATCGGCTATATTTAGTTTAATTTAGTTTTGTACAAAAAAGGGGGGTAAAAGCCCTTCGTAAAAATCCAGATAACTTCAATTTGTGATAAATTTTAACAATAAATATTAAATATCAATTAATAAATATTTTCCAAATTTCAGTTTCTTTGAAGTATTTTAAAATGTTTTTTAGGGAACATAATATGTGACCACCCTCCCATTTGAAATTAAATATTTCAGATTTGCATTAAATTTGATCCATAGTCATTAGACACCAATTAAGCAAGATTCCCTGAATTTCAAATTTTATTAAGACCCCTTAAGCTTAAGTTCAAAATTTTAGAATCAAAATCATTTAATGGATTTTTATCAAAATTCGAATAAGAATTCTAGACATAGGGTTTAGTATCATTATATTTTGATTTTAATCTTCGTTAGAGTACATAAAAGTAGTTTAAAATCTCTGTTCAGGGAATTCATTTTACTGCCCTGGGACCGGTATTTTTCTAGTATCTCTCTCTCTCTCTCTCTATATATATATATATATATATATACCATGCTACTGACTTCACTAAGCCCGGACCTCGGTCCTACTCCTCCCAGCACTGGCTACTACTTCTTCCCATCAACCCATCATGTCAACCCAATATTTTCACATACTTGCATGAAATTTTTCTCAATATTATGATCCTGAAGAAGTCTTACAAATAAAGACGAAACGTTGATGAATATATATAAAAAAAACCTAAAAAAACATCCTTTTCAGTTTTTCCTTTTTCATTTCCCATATATATATATATATATATATATATATTATATATTTGTTATATATATATATATATTTCCCATATATATAACAAAAGTGCTCAATTACTTATGCAAGGGCATATACATTTTTATTCAATTGACACTGAACATTATTTTGATTATCTATAGGTACCTTTGGTTTCACGCAAACACTGGAAACCGCAAAGATAATAAACGGTGTTGGTTGCGTGATACAAATGAGAGTCACACTCATTGACCGGCGATACAGTTACGCAATTCTATATTGACAAGCGTAAAATAAAAACGCGAAACACGTGTCTATGGATATAAAAATATATATATATTAATAATAATTATTAAGCTCCTATGAAGTTGAGCCCTTTCGAAAGATAATAAATTGATAATTCATAAATTAGCCACGTTGCATGGTTATCTCCCTTGGAAGATCGGAACTCTCTTTTGAATCACAGTACTTGTGTTTATATTGAAAGAATACAAGGTGTATTTCTCTCGCATTTCAAAGGGTAATCGTAGCATTAGCTAAATGGTTAAAAGACATCGGTTTCGTAATACTTAGATCCGGGGTTTGAATTGTTCGACTGGCAATACGGTTACATAATTCGATACTGATGAGCATAAAATAAAAATGTGAAACATGGCTATGGATAAAAAAAATATTTATTTAATAATAATAATAATAATAATAATAATAATATATATATTTCGGCAGCAAGTCGTTTATTATACATGTGTCATTGAAGACCACAGAGTTTTCTTTCTTTGCGATCTTTCTGGTTAATTCGTCAGTTTTCCGGTGTCAATTGGTGGATTATGGCGCCTAACGTTGTATCTTGGGCCATTTCTCGAGCGCTTTCAGTCTCGCGACCGTCTTCAGGAGGCTGTGTGTTATTGTTAGTAAAGAAAATAAAAAATAATTGATAAATAAATAAATAAATTAATAAGTAAGTAAATAAAAGAATAAATATATATATATATATATATATATATATATATACACACGTATATAAATTAATAGATATAATCAAAAATAAAACCATAAATACGGCTCTTTACTAACAATAACACACATCCTCCTGAAGACGGTCGCGAGACCGACAGCGCTAGAAAAATGTCCAAAGATACAACATTAGGCGTCATGATCCACCAATTGACACGGAAAACCGATGAATCGCTTGCCGAGCCGAGAAATTAACCAGAAAGAAAACTCTGTTGTCTTCAATGACACATATATAATAATATATATATATATATATATATATACTCATTCACATACAGACTGTTTCGCTGTATCGCAGTTCTTCAGTGCGGCTAGACCAGTTAGTGCCTCAAGCCGGGATTGAAACTAAACCGTCGAGCTGACAGTTGGCGCTTCTACCCCTTTGCTATTATACGACACCGACTGAATGTAAGTAATATCTCAATGTAAACATTGCAAGTGTCGGGAGCTCGAATTAGTTTTACCTAATGAGCTATGCCTTAAAGCTAATGCCAGTTGGCGATATCCTTACAAAATAAGCTCTACCCAGGGAGGAAGCTTCATATAGTCATCCACATACAGACTGTTTCGCTGTATCACAGCTCTTCAGTGCGGCTAGACCAGTTAGTGCCTCAAGCCGGGATTGAAACTCAACCATCGAGCTGACAGTCGGCGCTCCTACCCCTATATATATGGGTGTGTGTGTGTGTATGTGTGTACGTATTGCTTGTGACATTTTTAAAGAAGAAGGCCATTCTTACAAGACGGTGGTCCACCAGACCAGATTAACTTTACAAGTATTCCTGCAGATACGACACACGAGACCACAGGCTTACGTTTGCACATACATAGTTTCTTCTCACATTTATCCATTGCATAATTGGTTTCTGCCATGGGATCTCATGTGACTGAAAAGACTAGTCCTCGGCAGACCAGCTCTGACACAGGTACCACACACATTGTCAGACTGAAATCTAGGACGTTCGACAATGTACTACTCCCGCAAAACATATTTCAAGATGGAATATTTTAGTCACTTCAAAATTGCCACAACTATCATAGATGAGTTTCGAAACTATCCTATATCATTCCTGCACATTCTTGCTAAGGGTCTTCAGCTTGTCTTTGACACAATCTTTAAAACATCTCGGATGTTTGTCGTGCTGAGCTTCCCATGAAACAGTTTTTCATGAAATAGGAAAACTATCTGCCAGTATGATATACTCTGACTGAATCAATCATCTTATATGAAATTAGAAATTACTCGTCCCAGGAGAGGTAAAATTAATTCCGCATACAGTTTGGCACTACTTCATTAATATCTAGATATATTGATACTAAACCTTATGTCTGTATTGCTTATTCCAATTTTGATTGAAGTCCATTAAATGAGTTTGATTCTAGAAATGTCTACAATTTAAGACTAAGTTTTAGGGGTCTTAAAAAGAAATTGAAATTCAGGGAATGTTGCTTATTTGGTGTCTAAGGAATATGGATCAAATTTAATGTAAATCTGAAGTAATGAATTTTGTCCATAGTATTATGCCCCTCTAAAAACCCTTTAAAATTCTCCAAAGAAACTGAAATTAAGGGAATATTTATTAATTAATGTTTAATACCTATTGTTAAAATTTCACAAAAATCGAAGGTATCTGAAATTTCATAAAAATCGAAGGTATCTGCATTTTCATGAAGGGCTTCCACGCTCTCTTTGCATGAAACTAAATCAAATTAAATATAGCCCAAATTACCCACCGTTACGTCTAGCAGCTGGATTCCAAAATTCATAATGATCCATTAATTAGTTTAGGAGTGAATCCTATAAACAAAAATGTATAAAAACATAAGCATACCTAACTTTATAAAAATAGAAATAGGTGTTATTCAATTCGGATGACGTTTCGGTACAATTTCTTCCAACTATACACATACCAAGTTCAGTTCAGAATTTGGCCTTACGCACACACGCACACATACACACACATGAATCTTTATCCCTTCTTCCACGAAACATTTATTTTAGATTCATGCTGACACACGGATCTTAATATTGCTACATGTATACATTTCCTTCAACAATTTCCATCATCGGCCATCTTTTGTTCTCCGCCCCTCAGTAAATTTTTAAAAAGTAAAAGTTTCCAACACATTTTTTTCTCTCTTCAAATCTTCATACATTTTCTCTGACTCTCATATATTAGTGTCCTCTTTTTTTTTTGCTCTGACTCTTGTGTATTTTACATTTTTCATTTGTAATGTTTCAGAATTATTGGCTAGGGACAAAGTGTAGTATCTGTTCTGATGTTACACTTAGTTTATTCTGCCCTCGGTTAGTGAAGGAGAAGTCCTTCTTCACATACTTTTGGCCAAGATCAAAGTGTAGTATCTGTTCCGATGGATAGTGCACTCCATAGACTGGTATCGTCTTAGCCTTCTGGGCTTGATTCCGCCGGTCTATGGGTTTGTCCTGTGCAGTTCTAGGAGGTCCACCCTCCCAGGCTTTGCCTCCTTTCTTTGGGGAGGAGTAAGTTTATTGCTTACTGCCTGAGGCACTCCTACCAGGGAATGCCGACGGGGCTGCCCAGGCAATTTTTAATAGCCAGAGTGCTCACCTTCTTGGGCGCTGGCTTTTCAAGTCCCACTTTCCCGACCCGACCTTGGGTCACATCTTACCTTGTGGGACTAAGATAAAACTGGCTTTGTGCCTAACCTCCTGGAGAGGAGATGAATAAATACCCTTATGGGATGAAGTAAAAATTATAGATAGATAAGAACAGTGGAGAGTAAGACGACTCAAAGAAGCAGCCCATATGTTAGGCGACAATGACTTCCTAAGCAGACCGAGTATAGAATTCAATACAATATGGGAAACTATAATTATAAATAATAGATAAGTAGTGATCTATAGTGATAAGTAGTTAGATCAAAAACTTGAATAGGTTTACGGCTCCCAAAATTCGTACTAGAATTGATCACAAAGACCCGTGGGGTACAATTCAGTTCTAAGTGACAATCATCTGAAGGTTGAAGGTTCAATCTTCAGTGCGGGCGATACGAAGAATTTCGAATTACTGAAGACTTCTTCCCAGGCATGGCAGATGGAATGAGAGCATGCTACCCCCGTGGATTTAATAAAGGGTTCTGTTCGAAATTCCGTCCAGATTCCGAGTTCGACAGAAAGATTCCCGAGTTCGACAAAGTACACCTGAAGAAGGTCGGAGGTTACATCGGCTGAAACGTTGTGATAAAAACACCCAAGATGAGAACAGTAGTCCGAATATACCAAATTCTACAAATTATCAACCCTCATCTAAAAAATTCCGAAACATTTATTTAATTTATATATCACTTTTTTTCAATGCAAGTTATACTCGGTAATAAAAATTATGTTTATTATTCTTTCCTTAAGCCAAGGTTTTTCAAAGATCAAAATCTTATCAGAGGAATTACATAAATACATATCTTTTTCACGCGAACTTTTTTCACTCTCCACTACTTAATATTTTTTCAAATTCTGAATGTTGGCTTTTCCACTGCCAACTTATCTATGTAATTCCTCTGATGATAAGATTTTGATCTTTGAAAAGCCTTGGCTTAAGGAAAGAATAATAAACATAATTTTATTACCGAGTATACATTGCATTGAACAATCGAAGTTGGAATTAATTTGTCATTCGTACATGTTTATCCCTTTTCTTTCATCTATCTTTATATATATATATATATATATATATATATATATATATATATATATATATATATATATATATTGTGTGTGTATTTAGGCAGCATATTTTCATTTAGGCAAACATTATTAAATAAGTGGTTTTGTTTGATGCGACTTTTTTTTATTCTTTCAATTTTCCGAATTGTCCATCTAATGTATATATATATATATATATATATATTGGTATAATTTTTTATTTATACAAACATTATGGCTACATATGTGAACACATGTTTCGGCTATAGCTCTAATTTGACTAAGCTTTGTCAGGCCAAGTTGTTAGGATGAAAATAAACAAAATAAACCTCAGCATGGCAAGGCTAAGCCAAAATAAGGCTATAGCAGTTTCGGCTATTTCCGACCTTGTGTCACATCTTTCCGCAATGAGACAGGCGTAAATACCATCAGTTATGTGAATGAAAGAGAAAAGGAAAAACCGTAGCCATATCTTTCTTCCACCAGAACTGGTATCCTCTGATCAGAAAAAAATATGCACGGAGGTTTCTGATATATTGGGAATTCCTTGGAGAAAAAAAAATGGTAGTTTCAATTTATTGAAAGGACACAAGTATGGACATTAACAGTTCATTAAAAGGCCTCATCGTTGTTTTTTTTTTGGGGGGGGGGGGTTGGCTGAAGAAAACCAACAAATATTTTAAGACACTGCCAGCTGCTTCTGATGTGAGCAGAGCGAAAGGAATGTGCACGAGGTGTGAGCCGAGAGAAACCCACTGACCAAACATGGTTGTCTTGCTTCACTGCCAAAACACAGTCATCTGGTCTGGCTAGTCTGAAGTCCATTAGCGATCAAATAATTACAAAACTCAGAAAGAAGATAAATTTGCCATTCGTTCGATTGGATACTGTCAGTTACTGTGGTCAGTTACTGTCCAGGTATACTAACACATTCATATATAAACATTAAATTAGAAAAGGATCTTTGTAATTGTAATTAAAATGTTGACAGATTTTGATAATATTAATACCACAGCCGGAGACTGAACTTGTTACTAGAAACGTATGTGAAAATTAGAATATATATATATATATATATATATATACACTCGCAGCTTTCAGTGTTAAATATAACTTAATTTATCCGTTATCATGTGACAATCTATCATGGCCTAAGGGACTGAGCGAACGCTTGCAGATTCAAGAGGCCTCTGTGAACCGGGTTCGTGCCCTGTCTGAGATTGTTATTTCGCTGTGCTGATGAGAGCGTCGTACATAGGTAAAATATTAAAAATATAATTTAATATTATACATATATATGTAAAATATTAAAAATATAATTTAATATTATACATATATATGTAAAATATTAAAAATATAATTTAATGTTATACATATATATGTAAAATATTAAAAATATAATTATACATATATATATATATATGTATATATATTAGAAGAATACCCATCATACGACGGGTGGAATTAATCCCCCGAACAGAACAGTTTTGTACTAATTTTATGTTCCTTAACGAAGATAAAAAAAAATTAGGGTGTAATGCTACTAAACCTTATGACTAGAATCCTTATTTCAATTTTGCTCAAAATCAATTATATGATTTCGATTCTAGAAAATTACTAAAATATTATGTTTCAGCTTAAGGGGTTTTAAGAAGAAGAAATTAAAATTCAGGGAATTAAGCTTAATTGGTGTCTAATGATTATGGATCAAATTCAATGCAAATCTGAAATATTTGAATTTTTACGTAGGGTGTTTAAAACCGTTTAACATTCACCGAAGGAACTGAAATTTGGAGGATATTTATTAATTCGTGTGTAATATCGATTTTTTAAATTTCACAAAAATCGTAAGTATCTAAATTTTCACAAAGGTCTTCCACCTCTTTTTAACCCCAATACATAAAACTAAATTTAACTAAATATAGCCCATAGCAGCTGAGTTCCTAAATTAGTAATTAGCAAGTTTAGGAGTGAATCCTGTACATACAAATTTATAAACATACCAAACTTATATATATATATATATATTTATATATTTGTTATTGTTTATTATCTATGGGTGTATACGTTTCGTCCTTTATGATCGAGACTCATCAGTATAGAGATATGACTATTCACTACCGGTCATGCAATTCGAAACCCCGAATTACGAGTATTTTGCAACTCAAATCCCGACACCTGAACCACTTGGCCAACGTTGAACAGCGAATAAACGGTGATAATTTTAACACTTTATATGGCAATATCTAGAAGCCATATATATATATATATATATATATATGGCAAAGATGACTGTATGTGTGTCCACCTACCATTTTTCAGCAGTTGATCTAGCAAACTTAATGACATATTTGGAAACAGCACGTTACTGGGGATGTTTTAGCCTGAGTTTGCATATATTTTGATGATTATGAAGGGGCCACATAAGTGACATACCCCTGAAAATTCATATATATATATATATATATATATATATATATATCTATATATAATAAATATTTGTTCTGTTTATTATCAATGTACGCATACGTTTCGTCCTTTATAATCGGGACTCATCAGCATAGAGATATGACTATTCACTACCGGTCATGTGATTTGAAACCCCGGATTCCGGGTATTTTGCGACTCAAATCCCGACGCCCAGAACCACTCGGCCAACGTTGAACAGTGAATAAACAGTGATAATTTTAACACTTTATCTGGCGGCTTCACGTCATAGAGCGTTAAACTTAATGAAAGGAACGATGCACATATAGCTAGCGTATACACACACACACACGTAAGCCTTGTAATTCTAGTCTGAATCTACAAACTGTGTTCGATTCCATGCGACCGCTTGTAACGATCACTCCTGATGAGGGTAAAAACCCGAAGCCCTATTTTTACATTTTATACTGGGACCAGAGAATATGCTCAACATTTACTGGGTGGGAGAAAATGTAAGTAAAATGACATTAATTTAAATGAATTTCGGTAAATTTATGATATTTAACCCTCTTGAGGTACACCAGGAGTTTCTCAGTATCAATGAGGACCCCTGTGCATTCCTATATATATATATATATATATATATATATACATATATATAAGGATATACACATATATTAATGTGTGTGTATATATATATGTAGAAGGATGAAAAGGAATTAGAAAAGCAAAAGTCAAATCTTTTTTCAATTCAGTTGCTCATAGCAAGGTTTTGCCTTGTGTTTTTTTCCCTACAATTTTTATTTTACTTTCTCAAATTTTAAATTTTGGCCTTTGCCAACTTATCTATCTCAGCGTCTGCCTCTGATGATAAGATTTTGATCTTTGAAAAGCCTGGCTTAAGGAAAAATTTAACTTGAATAAATTGCCTTTTTGCGGAATATACCTTGCTCTGAGCAACTGAATAGAAATACGATTTGACTTTTGCTTTTCTAATTCCTTTTCATCCTTCTACATATCTATCTGCTCTATCCTGGATATTGAGCTGTATACTTTTCACAATAGGTTTTACCTTTCCTAAAAGTTCGCTTTTAGTTCACCACTTATATATATATATATATATATATATTATATATTGCTTCAGAAATTTACCAAAACACCATTGTATCAAAATAATATGGCGTTTCGAAATGTGTCCTTGATCAGAAATTAATTTTTCTGAAGCAATAAAAATAAATATTAAAGCTCTTTCCCTTGGAAAACAGCTTTCTACAGTAAAAAGTTGGTTGTGAATTTCTACGTTATCACTCGGAGAGATATATCATGGGAATAAGTATTGAACTATCAAGAATAATTTAACTGAAAGAAAATATATACTCATGTTATAAAATTATATATCACATATATACATTTTTTTCACTATTTACTAAACAGTGCTCAATACATGAGTAGAACTTAGTAGTTGTATAAAGTATACTTACGGCAAGTAAACTACACAGAAAAAGTTTGTGTTTCATTCCTGAGGAAAATATCACGCTAAATGAATGGATTTATATTCTAAGATCATTTTTATAATAAAGCAGTTCCACTCCAGCTTCAACCAATCAGACTCCTTGATTGTATTACCAATATCACTATCTATTCGTTTCTTTCAATCAATGATGTTTTTGGAACTCTTAGCTTCTTATTTGAAGGAAGGAAGACCTTGGAACCACATATTACCAGCTATATTCTTATTTTTTAATTCCTATCTTATTCAACTTAAAAATGGAACTAATGAAATACCCTCCCAGGACGGATATAAGCAATAAATATACCACTAATTTTAAATTCTAATGTTTTTTTCTTTCTTTGGAGTGTATGGTACGGTTTTGGTAAAGTCCAAACAAAAATAATAATTTGCCTTTGTTACTCACCCTGTTGCCTAGAATACATATTCCATAATGATATATTCAATAGTTTAGGATTTTGCCAAGCACATACATATTATTGATGTGTGCGCACCGATCCTTTTAAAAACGTATAACTCAAAATTTGATGTAGAGCAATTCTTTTATCTATTAAATATTTTACATTTAACTTATTTAAAAAAGTTTATGGGAGACAGGGGCGCGTTTGCGTGGGCGCACCTTCGAAATGGTAAAGTTTACAAGAAAATAATGTGCATATGTTACTCACAGTGTTGCTAAGAATATATATTCTGAAATTCATAATGATCCGTTTATTAGTTTAAGAGATTACCCTGTACATATATATATATATATTATTTTGTTTCATCTTACTTCAGTCGAAGTTCTCAGAAATCAAGGGGCCCTACCTGGGGCTAACACTTGATCTCTATACGAGATAACATAGATATCTGAGCATTCAATCAGGTGTTGAGTTAGTGAAGAAGCGAAGAACATTAATTTTCCTCTCCTCAATTGACCAGTTTACGCTGTTAAAGTATATATTTCTTGTGGTCTCTTGGCCTTACCGGATTCCAGGACAGTAATTCATCTTGTCTGGTGGAGTATCCAGCTAAGTGCTGTTACTTGAGGTAACATCACCAGGAAAAGGTGCACTATTCCTTGTATCAGCCAGTGTATAGCCGTGTTGAGGGGTCTGATTTGGGCTTAGAATACTATGTTATTTTGAATGTTTGGTCAGGGTTTACTTGTAGGGGAAGTATCCTCATGTCAGAATGTCCTGACAAACAATTGTACAGAGAGACCTTAGGCATTCGCTCTCTCCTGTAGGCATTCAAGTTCTCATATATATATATATATATATATATGTGCGTAACAATATTTATAAATAAATATTAAATTATTATTGACACACACACATACCGGTCTTTATACATAGAGACATTAAGTAAAACATCGGATTTCCTTTTTTATGGATGTCTGGCACAAATGAAGAATCCACAATATTATTATACACTGTGGTTAAGTGGTTAACGACACAGACTGACAACCTGGATGTGCCAAGTTCGAATCCAGTTCGTTCCACAGAAACACTTTCACTTAGGATGTTGGCAACCTTCACGTGGTCCCTCCCGTAAGCACCCAATGTCTTTCTAGAAATAATTCTTACAAGGAATATATCGGGGAAACCAATGCCAACAATAGAATCATCTGAAGAAATTAATTAATTATACAGTTCTGGATCAAAATGAAATATACTTGTCCAAGTACCCGGAGTAGTGTAGTTTCATTATATATATGGTTATCTCTGAAATCCTAGGAGGACTTCTATGAACAAACAGACGAGAACTAAAATTGTATATAGAGTGCGATTTGGATTGTTTTAGTAATAAATAGAAAATGTAAATAAATAAATCGAAAAAGAAAATAGAAAAAGAAAATAGAAACAGAAAAAAGAAATAAATAGAAAAAATAAATAAATAAAAAAAATAAATGAATAGAAAAATAAATAAATAAATTTAAAAAAAAATTTTTTTAAATAAATAAAAAAAAATTTAAAAAATAAAAAAATAAATTTAAAAATAAATTAAAAAAAAAAAATCAATAAAAAAAAAATAAAAAATAAAAAAAAATAAATAAATAAAAAAAAAAAAAAATAAAAAAAAAAAAATAAATAAATAAAAAAAAAAAAATAGAAAAAATTAAAATTAAAAATAAAATAAATAATAATCAGTTTGCAAACATGAATGGATCAACATAAGGGATTTCAATCAAACTGATATTTTTATAACAAATGAATCAGATACAAATCTAACTGTGTCTTATAGTTATCAAGCATATTTACACAGTGTGCTGATATATAGAAGTGAAATCTGACCAGTGAGGGTTGAGGACATGTGTTGCATGGAAAGAAATGATATGAGAATGATACTATAGATGTGTAATGTAAATGTTAAAGACAGGATTAGATCTGATCACCTCAGAGGAATATTAAATCTGAAGTATAGAGAGACATGTGTAGAGCAGGAGACTTTGATGGTATGGCCACGTTGAAAGAATGGATGAGAGTTGTTGGGTTAGTACATATAAAACAGTTGAGGTAGAACGTTAAGTTCATAGAGGAAGGCCAAGGAAAACATGGGAGGAAGTGATAAGGATGGACTTGAGAGACAGAAGGATAAATGAAGGTACTGGCCAATGATAGGTTAGTTTGGAAGTCAATTTCTAAAAGCTGTCCAACACATGCCAGCATGTAAAACAGACGTTAAACCGATGATGATGATAGGGCCGGCGGGACAGTTATAAAAGTGTGGGGGGGGGGCTTCTCCTAAAAAGTGAGGGGGCCCGGTTAAACACATGCATATCAACTTAATTATTGATGACCGTAAAGTCAAAAAGTGAGGGGTCTTAAGCCCCCCCCCCCCCGGTGCCGTCGTCCATGGATCATCATCATCATTCGGTTTAACAGATGTTAAACTGAATATAATGATGAAAAGAAGAGATGAGAGTTCTTGGGTTTGTAGATGTAGAACAGTTAAAGTAGCAAGGGCCATTGGCAAGGAAAGGCTAAGGAAAACATAGGATGAAGTTATAAGGAAGGATTTAAGAGAAAGAGGGATGAATAAATGCCTGGCCAGGGATAGGTTAGTTTGGAAGTCAATTTCTAAAAGCCGTCCAACATATGCCAGCATGTAAAAAGACGTTAATATGATGATGATCATGATCATGATCATCATCATATTAATCATTCTGGTTTCTTGCCACAAATTAAATTATAAAACATTAATTAACGCTTCGTTAACTTCTGTTTGAATGTTTGTGTGCCTTTTTTATGCTTTCTCTATGGAAACCATTTTGTTCGGCCGATTTCCGAAAGGTTTCCTTTATATTATAAAATTCCTATTTCGCCACAAATTTTAAATACACCTGCTTGATAACAAACCTTTTTTTACAACACTCTTTTAGAATTTTTTTAATTCGTTTTATAATCCTGTTGCTTCAGAGTTATTAGGAGTGATCTCTCTTGAACCGCATCCAAGTTTTCTTCCCTGAATTATACTCAGCAATGAGAGAATGCCCTCTTTTCTGTTTCGAGAAATTAAAAATATATAAATTCCATCTATATGCCAATATAAAAATCAGATATCTTCCTTTTTCTGGCTTGTACGTTGTGGTCCAACAGGCGGCCATCTTGGAAGGCCATACAATGATCCAGGTCGCAGTTGCCTTCAGGTTCCTTCTCTTCTGGTTGCAGTCAAAGTAGACTGCCAGAACCACTCTCCATCTTTGCATAGACTGGTTGCAGCTTATCGGCTCGCGGAACATCATCAACAGCAATAGAAATCATATTTCCCCATTCACCTCTCTCTTTTCTATACCCCTGGCAACGCATGTTCTTTATCGATTGTGCTCGACCATTAATATATACTTTCAGTAATTATGTCTTTGGTTTTCACTCCTTTATTATCCTGTTTTGTATATCCCACTTACGTTTCTCTATGACAAATTGTCTATGTAAAAACAAATCTGTTAAACATTGCGCGAGTAGACCCACTAGGATATATAAATTTATAAGTTGAAAATAACAGAAAATTAAATTTCAAATTCGAAGTTAGATTTACTACACTTTGGGAATTGATGGAAACGGGTGACATCACATGACTCAAAGAGAGAGAGAGAGAGTATTTTTGGCAGTTCATTGGAAACACTTCCCGTGTGAATAGGTTAATTTTAAAATGTCCTGATATATATGATTAAACAGTGATTATCGATCTTTTTCTGTTTCTGCCTACCTACGCCAGTGATCAGTGATTTAGGTCGAAAATCAAGCAGAATAAACCTCCTCTGTCTTCCAACAGTTTTGTCTTCACCTAGTCGTTTTTCAAGGTATAAGAGAACTTATTTGCAGGCGGCATTTCCCTAGTCTAGAAGGAGCACGGAAAGGGCATATACAAGAACAAGCAGCTAACAAGGTATGATTATGAACTCTCGTGTATGGCACAAGGTTGAATCGCAGCAAATGTATATATATATATGGTTTGGTAGTTTGGTAGTTTTGTTTTACGGCATATCAACCCTTTTTGGGTTATTTAATGCCGAATCTGGTCATTATAGTAAAAGTTTTTATGCTTCAAGTTCTTTATATCTTCAAATGTTTAATCATGGTTTTTGGTTTGGTAGTTTTGTTTTACGGCATATCAACCCTTTTTGGGTTATTTAATGCCGAATCTGGTCATTATAGTAAAAGATTTATGCTTCAAGTTCTAAAAATAAAATAAAAAAGGGGAGGGAGAAAGGGAGAGGGGCTGTTGTTTTTGGTTTTGGTTTTGTAGAACATAATTAAGTTTTACAAAAAAAAAAAAAAAAAAAAAAAACGTCAATGTAGGTGAATTTCGTCTCAGGGAGCCACAGGGCAGCCTGATCTGGTATCACCAGGTATATATATATATATGTATATGGGAAAAAAGAAACAATGTTTCAGACAATATGTAAAAATAAAAATGGAATAAAGAATAAGCAATTCAACAACTAACAAAAATAAACTCAAAAACTCATCTTGTAAAGTTCCACCGAGATATTTCGGCCGTAGATACGACCATTTTCGATCAGTTAATAAACTTATAAGTTTATTAACTGATCGAAAATGGTCGTATCTACGGCCGAAATATCTCGGTGGAACTTTACAAGATGAGTTTTTGAGTTTATTTTTGTTAGTTGTTGAATTGCTTATTCTTTATTCCATTTTTATTTTTACATATATGTATATATATATATATATATATATGTATGCAAATTCAGCTGTTTCATAATTATTATCTGTTTTCTGCCAGTCCCACTTAACTTTGCACTTGTGTTCATCTTTAACCATGAATTTGCAAGTCGACAGAGAAAGAAAGGAGAATCGGTTAAGCTGCTGCTGATTGTTACTTTCTCAAGTTACCAGTACAATACGACTGAATTAAGAAAAGGTTAGTCTTCCTATAAACACAACACATCGTTACAAGCTTCTTTCTTTTTTTAATCAGATGTTTTTAATTCAAATTATTAACTAAATGATCTTTATTAGTTTTATCGTCTTATTTATATACAGCACCAGTATTAAGTTATGAGCATAGAGTTATCGGTCAAGGGTGATAACTCTTAGTATGACTGAGTTATTTGCCCTTATCGTCTGCTGATGTGGTTAGTCAACCTTATTCTATTTACGTTAGGTTGTGTTTTTGTACGCTCGGCAATAAAGCCTCTTTGTACCTTCAAACGGTTTCGTGTAACACATGTTTATTTATTGGCACAGTTTTTGATCAAAGCGTAGTATTATTTACCCCTCTTCAGGAGGTTAGGCACAAGGCCAGTTTTTATCTTACTCCCACAAGGTAAGATGTGACACAAGGTCGAGTTGGAAGTGGCGCTTGAAAAGCCAGCGCCCGAGAAGGTGAGCACTCTGGCCATTAAAAATTGCCTGGGCAGCCCCGTCGGCATTCCCCGGTAAGAGCGCCTCAGGCAGTAAGCAATAAACTTACTCCTCCCCAAAGAGAGGAGGCAAAGCCTAGGAGGGTGGCGTTAATCAAGCCCCAAAGGACAAGACAATACCAGTCTATGGGGTGCAGAATCCATCGGAACAGATACAACACTTTGAGCGTAGTATATTCACCCATATTTGACATCTCCCAAAATGCAGGAAGATGAAGAGGTAGAGGATATTTTTTAACCGACTAACGATCGAAAGGTGGTGAATGTCCTACATTAAACCGACCTTGCATCGCATCTTACCCGCATGCGGTGTTTGATAAATAACAACTCTCAGTCAGGAGATTTTCTTTTTATCGAACTCTAAATGGTAGGAGTTCTCATTTTAACCAGCAGGTGTGACAGGTTTCCTGCTGCCAAGCAGAATCAATGGGCGGAGCAGGGGCAGAAGGTAAGAAAATGCATCTAGTTTACAACGTTTCTTTTTAATTAATCAAGCTCACCATTTTCTTTACTCTCTGCAAAACATCTGAATATGCAAATTAACCTCTAGTTAAAACTACAGGTTAATTTGCATATTCAGATTTCTGCTGGGATTTGCAACACAACTCTTGAACTACAAATTACAAAGTGATGCCATCATTTTCTCCTTAACGTTAAGTGATTACATAATTTCTTTCCTCTATTTCATATGGAAAAGAAATATTTGAAGCTAATTTGTTTGGGGTATTTTTTCAGGAAGCCAGAATGTTCGATCGTTAAAATTAGTTTTGTGATTTGTTTACTTATCATCATCATCATCATCATATTCGATTTAACGTTTATTTTACATGCTGACATATGTTAGACAGCTTCTAGAAATTGACTTCCAAACAAACCTATCCTGCCTTCCCCTACCAACCGACCCTGCTACCCCAACTGTTCTACAACTACTAACCCAAACAATTTCACTTATTCGTTCAATATAACAAAGCCAACAAGGTCTCATGTTCAGATTTAATCTGCCTCTGAGGTCATCAGATCTAAGCTCGTCTTTAAGAATCACATTACACATCCATCATATCATTTTCATTTCATTTCTCTTAATGCAACAAATATCCCCCAACTCTGACTTGCTAAGTTTCACTTCCATATATCACACTGCGCTTTATCTGATAGCTTTTTCACTTGGTTAACAGTGGTAACGCTCTGCTGGTTAGTAATGGCAGAAGTTCTCTGAACTTATTCCATCCACTTTTAACACTCGCAATCATACGAACACCAGCTCCTCCCTGTGCTCCAATGGTATCGCTAAGGTTAAAATAACTTGTGAACAACCTCACCATCCAAATATACTTTCTCAACATGCGAGTTCTCATCCGTCTCCATTGTTTTACACTTCTTGCATACAACTTGCTTATCCTCTTTCAACCTATTTGTAGTTCGATTGCTCTTCTTGTGTCCCTATGTTGGATAATGGCCCTGTGGGGCTGGACGTATGTTGAAGTGGGCGCATGTGTGAAGGAATCGTTGGGTTTGGCTTGCATGATTTAGTGCGGGTGGACCCGTACGGTTGAGTGCAAAATAAACTGGTTCTCACAGTCGGAGCTCACAGACGTTGACAGGGCCACCACGTTGACGAGACCTCAGGTCAAGGGTCAAGGGTCAAGACGCACTGGTGTATAGGGGTTTTGTGACATCACAGGCCTTTGTGTGGGAAACAGAGTTTTGCCAGTCTGGGTTTTGGAAGCGAGCCGAACAGACGATTTCTCTATGTAGTCTTCAAATGATTAGGGGAATTAAATTCCCTAAGAGAATATAGGTATGAGATTCCGTCTTCCCCCCTCCTCGAATGGCTAAGGACTTAAGTTAGGAAATAACTACGATAAAGTAGTGATTTGGTCTCTCCCTCAACGTTAGTGAAACATCTCCAAGGGCGACGGTAGACCGACGCCTGAAATAAACAAAATCAAAACTAAAAGATCGTGGTATGAAGGTTTTTTGTTGCAGACGACACAGCAAACGACATCGAGACAACACACCCCTCCACGCGAAGGTACAAGAAATTAAAGACTGTGCAACACCTAAGTGCCACAAAAATAAACCTTTTTCCATGAACTGAGCAGAATAACTTTCCTCTTTCTGGATGGTTTCCAACATTACAACCACTCGTCATCACTTATTCATTCTCAGACTTTTACGATCCATAACATTCATTCAAGTCTTTAAATCAGCGAGTAGACTTTCTATTGTTTCAAAAGTAAACCCTGAACATACTGGATAAACATCTTGAGTATGTGATTCTATAATCCTTACTTGTGGGAGGAGTGAACAGAAGTCGGAAATGACGTCACGTCCGTTCGGAGCTGTTTTTCCTTCATTCTCTTTGTGCATATGCAGTAGTTTTAACCTCATGAATCAGCATTGTTCTTTTTAGAAAAAAAGTTTGCGATAAGAAAAGCTCCAAATATTAAAAAAAAATTCTATATAAACGACCTTAAATCGACGCCATTTAATGAACTCTTTCGGTTAATTTTCAGGCTGTGGCTATGTCTTTTCGGGCGCTTGTATTATTGGAATCAGAATCGGTAATTTTATCACAATCGGAAAAAAGATTGGAATCGTCCCATCACTAATTATAACATCGCAAAAGTATTCCATATCAATTTGAAAATTCTAAAATGTTTTCATAAATATATGAAAGCATACAATGCATTTTAAAATTTTTTAAAAATTTTAATCTAATACAAGAACAAAATCTTTATTATTGTCGCCGCTCTGTTCACAGACTTAACGATTGATCCAGTTCAAATCAGCACCTGCACAAATCTTGCATCCTGCAGCGACAACATCATAAAAAAAACCCAAAAAAAAAGACTGCAGAAACTGCAACAATTCTTAATATCGCTGAAGATAGGATTTTACCCTTGAAAATTTTAAACCGCTTCAAATGAAGAGAAATCAAATTTATTCAATAAATAATAATTAATTGATAAAATGTCCTTTTTCAAAACCAATGCGCAAATATCAGGAAGTTTCATTGGATGTCCTGCTCAAATTAAACAATGCTTCTTAAAAGAACAAAATCTTTATCATCTTCATAATGCTTGAACTTGAGTTGAGTACGGTTCTGAAGAAGGGAAGAGTTCCCGAAATATTATATCATACGGAGTTTCCATCAGACCATCTTGATACAGATATGACATAACATTGTAACATTGTGTAGATAAACAGATATATGTGTGTTTGTGTGTATATATATATATAGTCTCGGAAGTTTCTCAACCATTAAAACTATAAAAAAAAAAACAAAAAAAAAACAAAAAACAAACTTATAGTCCCAAGTCTTCCAGTGGAAAATCACTCATGTTAGTCAATTTATTTTTTACAGTTATTATATTAGTTAGTTTCTAACACTATTTTAAGGGATCATCAGTTGTTTACCATGAAAAAACTGTTTCGGGAATTTATATATATATATATATATATATATATATATATATATCTGTGTGTGTGTGTGTGTGTATGTATACATTGTATTAAGAGTGAAACTATTTAATTTGTTCCATCATTATATGTCTTATTTGCTCCAACTTGTGTCTATCCGTCACACCTCTGCATGGTATTGCCTTCTAAGTATCACATTTCTATATACAAGTAAACAATGCTTCAAGCAAACTACATAAACCTCTTATCTTCATAAATATTTAAAAAATTTTTTTAGAATTTCCAAATATTTATGAAATTCTTGTGATGTCATAATAGACCCTCTCTCACTTTTCCCGGCTCTCTCTCTCTCTCTCTCTCCTCTCTCTTTTAATTATTTCCAGCATTCGTCTCCTCTCACTACTTTTTTGTCATTCGCCATTTACCAAATTATCTAAAACGCTCATGTGCAGATGAAAAGTGTGCACGGTGACAAGCAAGATGAGGACATCATAGTTTTAGTAACATATAGAGAAATGCTTATTTGTTTGTGAGATATTCAAGGAATTCTAAAAGTAATTAACTTGAGTAGTTGATGGGGTTGAGAAGTAGGGTAGTCAGATAAAAAAGATAGGAAAAGCTGGAAAAGAAAGATGTTGAGGTTGTGGGGTTGGGTAGAGGCCCATACCTATCCAGTTATTGGGACAAATTATATGTAACCCATAGACAAGACCCTGAAAGATACTACCACTCCAGAATGGACCTGAAAGTAATGGTAACTAAGGCATGACTCCACACTCCCTAAAGCTCCTAAAGCTCCCAAATCGGAACCACATCACTGGATGCACTTTAAGGTAATATCCGGAGCAGAGAGACACGCATATTCATCAATAATTGTAACAATAGCAGCATCTTGTGGTATTTCATCGTCTCATATGTTTAACAAATGTAATGTGAATGCAAGTCTTAGACATTAAATTGGATATGGGGTCAAATAGAGAATTCGAAACACAAAACAGCAGATGTTTAGTTTCAGTTCTTCAAGGCTTATGTCTGGAGAAAACAGGTAACTCTGAAATCTAATGATTGCAGGAGATAATACAATATAATAAAATTGAAAATATAAGCCTTTAACAATGCAAGATTAATTTATTATTATTTTTTTTTTTTTACTTTAATCTTATTAATTTCGGAATAAAATTCCATCATCAGAGGTGACCAGTATTCAGTCATTTTTTTTTTTCATCAAAAACAAGAATAAACAAACTTATTTCTTTTGTTACTTGATAAACGTCTTTGGTGTGATGTCTCCACACTGGTGTGGTTGGCGGTTATGAGTTCAAATTCTGGTGTCGAACAAAGAAGAGCGCTGGCTCGCTAGTGTTGATAAAAATAATATGGGTTGTTCATTTAAAAGCATTGTTGGATTTGTTAATAAAATTGAAATATAAGCCATTAACAATGCAAGATTAATTAATTTTTTTAATTTTTTTAACCAAGTAACAAAAGAAATAAGTTTGTTTATTCTTGTTTTTGATGAAAAAAAAAATGACTCAATACTGGTCACCTCTGATGATGGAATTTTATTCTGAAATTAATAAGATTAAACACCGTTTCATTGGATAAGCATCTATGAAAAAAGAACCGTATGTCGCTCCTTAATAATTAGTAGAGCACTTTAGTAGTAGTGCAAATACAGCGTGACGTCATTTGCTTTATAATGCATCATTCCTTAATATAAGTAGAATACCTGTGTCGCCATCACCGCTTATAAATGTATTTAAACTACCACAGTTTATAAGCTGTTCAAATATTGGCCGCGAGGTTTAAGACGTTGGATTGAAGTTGAAAAATACTTATAATCCAGGGTTTCGAACCGAGTGACCGGTAGTGAATAGTCATACTTCTACGCTGAAGAGTCTTGATTGAAAAGAGACGAAACGTATACGTCCATAGATAATAAACAACAACAAATATTTTTCATATATATATATATATATATATATAATATGGGTTGGTCGTTCATTTAAAGCATTGCTAGATTTGTTTATAACATTGAACATATAAGCCATTAACAATACAAGATTAATTTTGTTTTTAACGTTACTCTTATTAATTTCGGAATAAAATTCCATCATCAGAGGTGACCAGTATTGAGTCATTTTTTTTTAATATTTTCAATTTTATTAAAAAATCCAGCAATGTCATAGAACAGCTTTATATTTTCAAAGTCTGTTAAGACATTTAACAAAGAGTTTTACAGTACCATTATCAATTCTAATAACTATGAGAATACTATTATGGCATTACAATATTTTATTTGAAAATGGTAAAAAATGTGTTTCATTCAACTTTATTTGCATTTATCTTTTCATAGAGTTCAAAATAAAGTTGAAGTAACAAAAATAGTAACTAGATTCATTCACACTAGATTTAATTTAAGAAATTTTAGTGTTTTTGATATGGTTGCTTCAATGAAGATAGTCATTTGGTCGAGTCGGCTGTTCTGGATGTATCTGACTGTAATTGAATAAGAAAAGGGATCACCATCTTCCAAGGAAAATACCAACATTGAAGTATTAAACAACTTTATTATGAAGAAACACCGGAATATAAAGAGGCAGGCTTGATTTTGCTAAAAACCGAATGTGGTATTCCAGAGTTCGATCTCATCTTGCCGCTTTTGGCGAAGGACGAGAACAGGATAGGACGTCTTGTCGCAACAACGTATCATCGTGGAACTGAATCATCTTTAGCGCCAAACTCTCTGGGCGGAGATTGAAAGTAGAGCCTGCGCAGAAGTGTCCTTTTGGACATGCCATTACAGAAATCTGGCCATAACCACGCAACCGCCAAACCGAACCACAACTCAAAAGAATGCAAGATATTGTGTGTGCATACAAACAAAATAGATTTGTGAGGCAACTGCTGTAATGAAACCCTTTCTTTATTATCCGTAATCCATCAAAGAGAGAGAAGAAACATTGGTGCTTCTACAGATGAGGGCACATATGAAAAACGCATTCCCAAACAAAAACTATTGGTTACACTTACGTATCAGGCAAAAATAAGTATCCTCACCAAAAATTATGGAAAATTATCGAGTAGAATTTTAATTAAAAAATCAAAATCAGTTTTATCGCATTTAGCCGCCCGCCATACATTTATTACTTGTCTATATGACAGACTGAGTTATGTCCCCCTGATTTACATGTTTTTCGCTCCAATCAATGGCAGTTCCGTAAAATACAATACAACTGATTTTTATATTTAATTAAAATTCTATTCGATATTTTTTGCTAATTTTGGGAGTAGATACCTATTTTTGCCTGATACATAAGTATATCAAAGAGTTTTACGGTTATTTTATTCAGAACTGCGATTTTCACCTGCGTAACTGCATTTTTCATATGTGCTCCCATCTGTATAAGCACCGAAACAGTTTACTGCAATAGGGTTGAGTTTCACGAACCAAAGGTTACACACCAAAGAAATGAAGTATGATAGAATTTTTATTCATCTCCCTCCCACGGCGGGAAGATTAGACACAAGGTCAAGAAAGTGAGATTTGAAAAACCAGCACCTGAGACGAAGAGAACTCTTGCCGAACAAGAATTGCCTGGGCAACCCCGTCGGCATACTTCATACCTCAGGCGATTAGCAATAAACTAACCCCTTCTCAAAGGGTGAGAAGGTAAAGCCTGGGAGGGTGCGCCTCCTAAAACTGCACAGGGCGATAGCTCAGACAGACAGAGAACAAGCCATCCTCAAAACTGGTCTAGACTCTGCCCGTCTGAATTTGGTATGAACCTCGGAGGGTTAAACACAAAGAAAATTATCAGGAAAATGTTTAAAAGCCGAAGTGATGAGGTGTAGTCCCCCCCCCTCTCCCAAGAATGAACTAAACCAATTCTATATAAGCAGAAGGTAATCACGTTAGATAAGCACTGACTTCGTTTTGGCTAAGATGAAAGTGTAGTATCTGTTCCAATGGATACTACACCCTATAGACCGGTATCGTCTTGGCCCTCGGGTCTTGACTCTGCCGGTCTGTGGGTTTGTTCTGTGCAGTTCTAGGAGGTCCACCCTCCCAGGCTTTGCCTTCTCACCCTTTGAGAAGGGGTTAGTTTATTGCTAATCGCCTGAGGCGCCACTAGCGGGGAATGCCGAGGTAGATAAATAAGCACTTCATTGTTAACCTTTCTGTTGTACATTCGTTCTAAAGAATAAAACTATAACAAATGTTGTTTATTTAATGCAGTTTTAATCACTATTAATCGCATCTCTTCTTTCGTTTGCTTCATGATTCTAAAACAATGTTAAAAATAAATATCTCTGTCTTGTCTCTCTCTCTTTCTTTCTCTTTCTCTCTCTCTCTCTGTATATATGTTCATTGCTTTGTATATTATTGGAAGTGGATTGTACTTATCATATCCCAACCCTCCCTCACCCCATTAAATCGCTTCTTCTTTCGTTTGCTTCACAGCATCTCGTTTAATTTCGACTTCCGGTTCCTTTTTTAATTACTAATTATTGACTACCTTCCCATAAAATAACATTAAAGTAATGGAGAAGTTAGTTTAAGATATAATTCCAGCTGCAGAATTATGCTGTATGAATATAAATTTGTATCTTCTTCTTTCGTTTGCTTCACAGCATCTCGTTGTTAGATCACCAGCTCGGTTGAAAAAAGTCATGCTAATGTTTTGTTGTCTAGCATAGCTATGCCGGCTTCGCCGTTGGGTGGTCCATATTTAAGGCATGACTCGATGATATGGTCTACTGTCTGTTCAGAGTGACCACAGTCGCAGACAGCCGAGTCCCTGAATCCCCATCCTTTCATGGTCGCGGCGAAACGGCCGACACCTGTCCTGAGGCGGTTGAGCATTGTCCACTGCCGGCGAGGGAGGTCCATGCCTGGTAGGTTATCCGGATCCTCCACAAATCTGATTTATCTGCTGCCTGCCAATCCTCCGTCCAGCAACGCTTCAGCCAGATTCGTTTTGTGACGTAACCGGGTGTTGAAAGCAGGAGCTGGTGGGCATGCTCCGAGAATGGGCGTTGTGACTTCAGGCAAGCTCGTGGAGGGGTCTCTGTGGCGAGCTTGTGGAGAAGGTGGTCCTCATCGATGGTGGCTTTTCTTGACAGTGCAAGGACAGCCACCAAGGACCCCAGCGTCATTAATAGAATGATTAGCTGTAAATAGCTTACAAAACTTTCAATTTTTTAATTTATGAAGATTAGCTAAGAATATTTCAGCAAAAAATGATTTTCTATTCGACAGTTTAAATGCTTCCAAAACTCTTTCAAATTTCCAAGGGTCACCAATTAATTTATTCTTCTGTTTTTTCGACTATTAACAAAAGCTCAAAATGCACTCAAAATAACAGATAAGCAATCAGTCGACGAAGGAGAAATCGTTCTAGACTGAGGCAATTAAATTTGTTGTTCCTATCCAGAGTGCCTTTTTTGGGGAGTTGGATTTGCCCCACATTAAAAACCGACCTTATGTCTTACTCTCTTCTCGGTGGGAAGCAGCTAATAGGAGCTGTGATGGCCATAATAAATGAAAAAATATGGACATGAATATAGATTCTCCTAATATGAATATCTATATAAATAAAAGTTGGAGCTCTTGTCTGTTTGTTTATTTTTTCGTTTGTTCACGAACTCTATGCAGGATTTGAGAGATAGACATCTATAATCGTATATATTTTTAACTACATTCATTAGCCAGGGTACTTGGATAAGTATATTTCATTTTGATCACATTATCGTGAGGTCTTCGTTTGCACTTGACATTCATAAAAAACAAACTTTTATTTTATTTTTTTATAACTTGAAAATGACAGAAATTAAAACAAAAAACGAATGAAAATTTTAATAATGGGTTGAAGCAGGAAGGCATTATGGCTCTCAATAATTCCTGGGAAACGCCGGGTGTGTTATGAGGGTTTAATAAACTATAAATTTCCCTATTTTAATTAATATCACTTTACTTACAACCCTGAATATTATAAAATGTTCAAATAATAAGAATAAGAACGTAATATACTTTTATTGACTGAGTGCAAGAAGACATAATGGCGGATCTTCCCACAAGTATCAGATGAAAAGCAAGAAATGTTTAGGGATTTTGTTTTTTTTTGTATTATTTGAATTATTCAGACGACTAGTCTCAGCTTCGTTTCTATTTTCACAACGTTTCGGCCGATGTAATCTCTGGCCTTCTTCCACTACATCCTTTCCAACTTGGGAAGTCTTTATCTCGAACAAAGGGACCTACACGTAATTTCAAAGATTCTCAAGTTCGAAAAGCGGCACCACATAAAGATTCCCAAGTTTTTGAATGGGATTCTTCGAGATTCCATATAGGTTCCCAAGTTCGACAAAGATTCACAAGTTTTTGAATGGGATTCTTCGAGATTCCATATAGGTTCCCAAGTTCGACAGAGATTCACAAGTTTTTTAACGGGATTCTTCGAGATTCCATATAGGTTCCCAAGTTCGACAGAGATTCACAAGTTTTTGAACGGGATTCTTCGAGATTCCATATAAGTTTCCCAAGTTTAACAAAAATTTACAAGTTTTTGAATGGGATTCTTCGAGATTCTATATAGGTTCCCAAGTTCGACAAAGATTCCCAAGTTTTTGAACGGAATTCTTCGAGATTCCATATAGGTTCCCAAGTTTGACAAAGATTCACAAGTTTAAAAAGATGCACCTTAATAAAGTCGGAGGTTACATTGGCCGAAACGTTATAATGAGAATAGTAATCCGAATAAGCCCAAAAAGCAAGAAGATCTATTAAAAAAGGAGTTTGAATTTCATTATAAGTTTGCGTAGAAATAAAATGTGGATGTAGGGGAGGAGGCTTTTTCTACAGTGACGGCTTTCGCAATCATTAGAAACGATAAGGATATCGCTACTGATATCTCTGATAGAGGACAGACAAATGGGGATAGCAATTTGAAAGATGGAAAACACTGATTATCATTTCAACAAGATTATAAGACAAAGGAAAACATAATGAGATAATAAATGGGGCAGGATGGCAGAATGATGATCATACTGTTATTACATGTCGGGTTGATGAAAACATGATGCGAAAGAGATTAATACGACGATAATGGTAATAAAATATCAGTTAAATCTGAATGTGGAGAAAAACACAACAAAAACAATTAAAGACAATTGGCTGCTTGTTAGGTTTGATGTCACGTCAACCATCTTTTATGGGACATTTGATGTCGAAACCGAACAGGTTTTATATAGGATTTGTTTGTAAACATAATTTGGTTTATTAGCGTATATTTTGTAAAAAAAATGAAAAAAAAAAAAATAGTTTGTAAAGAATAATTTGTTTTATTAGCGTATATTTTGTATAAAAAAAAATAGTTTGTAAAGAATAATTTCTTTTATTAGCGTATATTTTGTCAAAAAAAAAATAGTTTGTAAAGAATAATTTGTTTTATTAGCATATATTTTGTAAAAAAAAAATAGTTTGTAAATATAATTTGTTTTATTAGCGTATATTTTGTAAAAAAAAAAAAAATAGTTTGTAAATATAATTTGTTTTATTAGCGTATATTTTGTAAAAAAAAAAAAAAATAGTTTGTAAAGAATAATTTGTTTTATTAGCGTATATTTTGTAAAAAAAAAATAGTTTGTAAAGAATAATTTGTTTTTATTAGCGTATATTTTGTAAAAAAAAAATAGTTTGTAAAGAATAATTTCTTTTATTAGCATATATTTTGTAAAAAAAAAAATAGTTTGTAAAGAATAATTTGTTTTATTAGCGTATATTTTGTAAAAAAAAAAAAAATATAGTTTGTAAATATAATTTGTTTTATTAGCGTATATTTTGTAAAAAAAAAAAAAAATAGTTTGTAAAGAATAATTTGTTTTATTAGCGTATATTTTGTAAAAAAAAAATAGTTTGTAAAGAATAATTTGTTTTATTAGCGTATATTTTGTAAAAAAAAAAATAGTTTTTAAAGAATAATTTGTTTTATTAGCGTATATTTTGTAAAAAAAAATAGTTTTTAAAGAATAATTTGTTTTATTAGCGTATATTTTGTATTAAAAAAATAGTTTGTAAAGAATAATTTGTTTTATTAGCGTATATTTTGTAAAAAAAAATGGTAAAGAATAATTTTTTTTATTAGCGTATATTTTGTATAAAAAAATAGTTTGTAAAAAATAATGTTTTATTAGCTTATATTTTGTAAAAAAAAAAAAATAGTTTGTAAAGAATAATTTGTTTTATTAGCGTATATTTTGTAAAAAAAAAATAGTTTGTAAAGAATAATTTGTTTTATTAGCGTATATTTTGTAAAAAAAAATAGTTTGTAAAGAATAATTTGTTTTATTAGCGTATATTTTGTAAAAAAAAAATAGTTTGTAAAGAATAATTTGTTTTATTAGCGTATATTTTGTAAAAAAAAAAAAAAAATTGTTTGTAAAGAATAATTTCTATTAAACTCGTAGATTGGACCCCTGACAGGTTACTGACACTCCAAGTCAGTGTGGAGATTTTTGTTTCGAGGATGAGGGTTAATTTGAGCCACAATATTACTGAGTCACCAGTTACCAAGGCTAAAAGCCACTCGAGGATAAGGATTAATGAGATTGTCAGTTGGACGATGAACAATAATATGAGAGGATTGAAAATGATGTGTAAAAATTTATGGGCATACTTTGAGTACTTAAGGACGGCACGGCAAGTATTTGTTGACATTGAACTTGAAGATGACCAAGTTGTAGTATTCAGGGAAGTAGTCCCGTGGTAATGTATAGAGCACTCAAACTGGGACCTCACCACCAGATGCACGGTCATACCTAAGACCCTTAACTGGTCAGTTTAAGAAGTTATAAATGTAAAATGCTTAATAAACATTTATGACCTCATCGAATTCTTCATACCGACATCTTATTTATGTGATTTTAATTAAAAAATGATACGTAAGCAAAACTTTCTATGTCAGATAATAATTTGGGAACATGAAGTTTTTTTGTTTTTTAAATTTATGAGTCAACACTTATCAAGGATAAAAGTTACTCAAGGACAAGGGTTAATGAGATGGATCAATTGTCAGTTGAATGATGATGAGTATTATGAGAGGATTGAAAATGAATAGAATATTATGACTTATGAGGACGGTTTATGACATTGGATTTGAAGATGACCATGTTGTAGCCCACAGGGAAGCAATCTTATAGCAATATGTTCCACAGATGGGAAGTTCTTGGAAAGAAACTCTGTCAATGGAAATTCTGCCGGACACTAAGAACATGGAGGAAGAAAGGAAAGTTCTTTGCAGTTGTGGTAAGTAGACGAGTTCTTGTTAATGTTTTACAAGGAAGAACTAGAGATTGGAGCTCAGTCGAGCACTTTCCATGGAAATGACGATAGAGTAGAGAAAGACTAGTATCATCTCTTCTCTGAGAATGTGGCTGTAGAGAACGGGAGAGATTATCCTGCACTGTATTACTCCATCTTGGGACGTATCTGACTCTTGTCGAATTCTTCATTCACACATTTGATCACGTGTTTATGGTTAAAGAACGTCACGTGTCAGCATGTTAAACAGACGGGTTAATGATGGGTTCGAAGGGGCAAACATATGATGATAAAAATGGTGTATGGACAATAAAAATGGTTTTACGGTGTTGTTTTTTTTTTAAATATTATTAAATGAGGAACTATTTTTTTTACTTAAAATTTATTTAGTAGGACGCATGTAATCTGAGGAAAAAAAAACATGTTTGAAATGTGTAAATAAGCTACAAGAAGCATGATTTTCACAAAGTCTTATGGGATGCCGCCATATTGTTTATTTTTGTATCACTCAAGACGAAAAAGTACTAAAACGTCTTTTTTTTAATTATTATGTAATATTTATTTTAACTCCAAAACGTTCTTAATGTCAATCTTTTTTAATATATATATATATATATATATATATATATATATGGTATGCTGGTACCTAAGGTACTTAAGCTTTTTTTTTTTTTTTTAATGCAACTTTTGTTCCTATATAATTTTATTGCTAGCTACCATATCGCAGAATGGTTCTTGGGTGTAGTGTTTGGATATTATTATTATTGGTCCCCCGATTTATAAAATCGAGGGACTTATGTTTTGAGGCATGTCCGTCCATCCGTCGGGATTTTTCTCCGCAACCATCCATTGAATTTCTTTGAAATTTTGCATGAAGTTGTAACTTTGGTCAGGTTAGAAAGTGACATTCTCCGATTTTTTAAAAAAATCTGGTTAGCCCCTCAGGAGGTCAAAAGGCCCCGAAATGGCAAAAAATGACATTTTTTGCCCCATAACTTTTCATCCATCCATTCAATTTCTCTGAAACTTGGCCAAAATGTAGAGGTAATTGTTCTGGATATAAAATGAGCATCCTTGACCTCAGAAAAATTCTGGTTCGCGCCCCCAGGGGGTCCAAAATGCCCAAAATTGCCCAAATTTATTGCATTTTACACTCGCCACATCGAGTCACATACAGAGGGGGACCACGCGCGCGGCTTGTAATTACCATATCACACGGTAATCTTAAGGGTAATATATTATTATTATTATTATTATTATTATGTATATATTAGTGCAATTTTAGCTGAATTATTTCTACACTTGATTATTGGGGAAATGGTCGTTTGATCAGTACCATTGGAGAGCCATGAATTTTATAACTGTCCTGTTTTTAAATTTCCGAAACAGTTACATGGTAAACAGCTGATGATCCTCGTTTAATATTTCAAGCTTAAGTTAAGGTCCCCTGTTTTTATTTCACTGTTAGATACTTGAATCCGCTTTTTTTTCCCAAAGAATGCTAAGTCTGTGATATCTTGGATTTAGTTAGTTTCTCTGGGAATTTAAACTTCATTCCCCCCCCCCCTTTTTTTTTTTTTTTAAATGATTCAAAGCTTCTTTAGACTAATATATATATATATATATATATATATATATATAAAGTGGTGTACTAAAAGCGAACTTTTAGGAAAAGTGAAACCTATTGTGAAGAGTATATAGCTCAATATCCAGGATAGAGCAGGTAGAATGAAGAAGAATGGAAAGGAATTAGAGAAGCAAAACTTTTATTTTATTTTTTCAAATTTTAAATCTTGGCCTTTGCCAACTTATCTATCCCAGCGACTTCCTCTGATGATAAGATTTTGATCTTTGAAAAGCCTGGCTTAAGGAAAATTTAACTTGAATAAATTGCCTTTTTTGCGGAATTTACCTTGCTCTGAGCAATTGAATTGAATTATGATTTGACTTTTGCTTCTCTAATTCCTTTCCATTCTTTATATATATATATATATATATATATCTTATCGCCTATGCAGAAACTGTTTAACCCTTCAAACCCATCATTGGGAACATGAAGAGTGTCATGTATGTTATATATAAAGCCGGAAATTCGTTGAATTTTTAAACAGATTAGTGAAGTGAACAAGAAAAAGAAAGATGACAGGAGCCAGCTCCAATTTTTTTTTTTTGTGTGTGTGTGTGTCTTTACCTCCTCTATGGGAGGTTAGACACAAGGTCAAGCGAACGCATTAGGAGTAGTGCACTCTAGCCTACAATAAATGCTTCAGGCGATTAGCAATAAACTAACCCCTTTCTCAAGGAGAAGGTAAATCTTGGGAAAATGGACCCCCCCCCCCGAAGACTGAACAGAACCCTAACCTCATTAAAGATATAAATATAAAAAATTATATCAGGTTGTCCGAAAAGTTTGTGCCGAATTTTAATCATGTGGCACCTAAACATCGTATCGATTTGTGTACTCAAGTTTGACTAAATGCCCATAAATGGTGGATTTGGATAGTTTAACCTTTTCTGCTAGTTCCGGGGTTAGGGTTAGGGTTAGGGTTAGAAGGTATTAGGGTTAGGGTTATTTTCAATTAATGTCTTGATGTGGTCGTCATTTATTTTTAATTTTAATTTTTCCATGCAGAATTGCGAGTGGTCTTACAATTGTTTCTTAACGAGTAAAATGCAAATCCCAAGTTAATCATTTCGGTTTCAAATATACTGACATACATTAAAACATTAGCACTTTAAAAAGAAATCCATTAGAAATTTTTAAAAAAAGTTTTTTTTTTTTATTGATCATCAATTATCTGCATTTGTAGATGCATTCGTCATAATTTGACTGTGAAAGTGTAGTTATCTGAAACTGTGCCACATGTGTGTGTTCATCATATTTAATTGACACCGTGTGGTACAGACTCGCCTCCGGAACTTTATAACATGGTATACTTTTTAAGACAACACCGTATTCACTATAACACTGTATCTGTTATTGGATCTTTATCACAAACTTTTTCCGACAACACTAAGTTAAATGTAACAACACATCTGCCACTGGACCATAATCGCATAGTGGACTTTTCTCCAACACTATTTCCAGTACTGATCTTTATCGCTCAATAATCTTAGCCCTTCGAGTGCTAAAACGCATTCTGTTGACGTCCATTAAGCCCGTCTTTTATAGATGGCAAAGCATGCCGGTCACACGTGGTCGATAATTTTAAATACTCTAGTCCCAGAGTGTATTTGTTGTCTTTCACATCGACGTTCTACATGCTAGACAAAGACGGGCTCTTTTAAAGCGGCGATAAGAGAAGTCAAGACTATTTCCACCACAGAACATTCATTTGTAGAATATCTATTTTGTTAAAATGGTGATGAATGGCAATCTTTTATTGGCTCATTTTTGTTAACGAAGGATCCATTATTTGACGCACCATTCTCATGAACCTGATTGCCTAAAGCCAGGTTTCAAGAGACAGTTGGTTAGACTTCCACATTCTGTCCATTTATTTTAATTTTTTTTTTTTTTTATCTGAAATGAATTTTTATTTTGCAAATGATGAGTTAACCGAACCAATTCCGAAAACTTGATTTACAGATTGACATTAATTAGAATGTCTTCAAATTCTGAACTGGTTTTCACTTTCCGAAATAAAAGTTTTGTAATTTCAATAAATTGGTAATTTATGGATAGAAAGAATTTTGGTCATTATTTTATAGAGGTTAACTCTGTTTTATAGCGTGAGAAAGCATACTGACCGGAAGTAATGTTAGTATATCTGATAACAACATCATATTAAAGAACAGTGTCTTTCAAGTCATACTTTCAAGTTTTATGACAATCTGTCCAAAACTAAACGCGTTATAAACATATAAATGAAAAAAAAAGAAGGTTTGTCCATTAGTCGGTCTGTCATGCTTAAGTTTGAAATAGCATTTTCGTTGGTTTGTCATGCTTAAAAGAGACAGAAAAACGGGAAAGATAGAGTTTTGTCTTTTTTTTATCGATTACTTTTGTCGTTTTCTGATCGATTAGTTTTGTCTTTTTCTTATCGATTAGTTTGTCTTTTTCTTATCGATTACTTTTGTCTTTTTCTTATCGATTACTTTTGTCTTTTTCTTATCGATTAGTTTTGTCTTTTTCTTATCGATTAGTTTTGTCTTTTTCTTATCGATTAGTTTTGTCTTTTTCTTATCGATTACTTTTGTCTTTTTCTTATCGATTACTTTTGTCTTTTTCTTATCGATTACTTTTGTCGTTTTCTTAGCGATTAGTTTTGTCTTTTTCTTATCGATTACTTTTGTCGTTTTCTTAGCGATTAGTTTTGTCTTTTTCTTATCGATTACTTTTGTCGTTTTCTTAGCGATTAGTTTTGTCTTTTTCTTATCGATTAGTTTTGTCGTTTTCTTATCGATTACTTTTGTCGTTTTCTTATCGATTACTTTTGTCGTTTTCTGATCGATTACTTTTGTCGTTTTCTTATCGATTACTTTTGTCTTTTTCTTATCGATTACTTTTGTTTTTTTTACTTATCGATTAGTTTTGTTTTTTTTACTTATCGATTAGTTTTGTCTTTTTCTTATCGATTACTTTTGTCTTTTTCTTATCGATTAGTTTTGCCGTTTTCTTATCGATTACTTTTGTCGTTTTCTTATCGATTACTTTTGTCGTTTTCTTATCGATTACTTTTGTCTTTTTCTTATCGATTACTTTTGTCTTTTTCTTATCAATTAGTTTTGTCTTTTTCTTATCGATTAGTTTTGTCTTTTTCTTATCGATTACTTTTGTCTTTCTTATCGATTAGTTTTGTCGTTTTCTTATCGATTACTTTTGTCTTTTTCTTATCGATTACTTTTGTCTTTTTCTTATCGATTAGTTTTGTCGTTTTCTTATCGATTAGTTTTGTCGTTTTCTTATCGATTACTTTTGTCTTTTTCTTATCGATTACTTTTGTCGTTTTCTTATCGATTACTTTTGTCGTTTTCTTATCGATTACTTTTGTCTTTTTCTTATCGATTACTTTTGTCTTTTTCTGATCGATTAGTTTTGTCTTTTTCTGATCGATTAGTTTTGTCTTTTTCTTATCGATTACTTTTGTCTTTTTCTTATCGATTAGTTTTGTCTTTTTCTTATCGATTAGTTTTGTCTTTTTCTTATCGATTAGTTTTGTCTTTTTCTTATCGATTAGTTTTTTTTTTTTTTACTTATCGATTAGTTTTATTTCAATTATGTCAAGTAATGAATAGGAATTAAATTGCGAAGCGATAGCGAGTGGGCGAAACCTGCTACTTCAAAATGATGGCATTTCTTTTCCAGTTGATGTGCCGTGTAGAATAACATTTGAGAATCCTGATAACGACAGGTATTTCAGCTAGTATAACATTAAAATATCAAGATTGGTATAAAGAGTTTAGGAACATAGGAATAGGTCATGCCATAAAAAAAAGAAAAAAAGCATACAAAGAATTGAATGAGAACAAATCTGTAAACCTTCATGTCTTGATTCTGTATTTACTTATAAAATGCTGGTCAATTTCTGGTCAATTTAATCCTAACCCTAACCTTCATGTCTTGAATCTCTATTTACTTATAAAATGCTGGTCAATTTCTGGTCAATTTAATCCTAACCCTAACCTTCATGTCTTGAATCTCTATTTACTTATAAAATGCTGGTCAATTTCTGGTCAATTTAATCCTAACCCTAACCTTCATGTCTTGAATCTCTATTTACTTATAAAATGCTGGTCAATTTCTGGTCAATTTAATCCTAACCCTAACCTTCATGTCTTGAATCTCTATTTACTTATAAAATGCTGGTCAATTTCTGGTCAATTTAATCCTAACCCTAACCTTCATGTCTTGAATCTCTATTTACTTATAAAATGCTGGTCAATTTCTGGTCAATTTAATCCTAACCCTAACCTTCATGTCTTGAATCTCTATTTACTTATAAAATGCTGGTCAATTTCTGGTCAATTTAATCCTAACCCTAACCTTCATGTCTTGAATCTCTATTTACTTATAAAATGCTGGTCAATTTCTGGTCAATTTAATCCTAACCCTAACCTTCATGTCTTGAATCTCTATTTACTTATAAAATGCTGGTCAATTTCTGGTCAATTTAATCCTAACCCTAACCTTCATGTCTTGAATCTCTATTTACTTATAAAATGCTGGTCAATTTCTGGTCAATTTAATCCTAACCCTAACCTTCATGTCTTGAATCTCTATTTACTTATAAAATGCTGGTCAATTTCTGGTCAATTTAATCCTAACCCTAACCTTCATGTCTTGAATCTCTATTTACTTATAAAATGCTGGTCAATTTCTGGTCAATTTAATCCTAACCCTAACCTTCATGTCTTGAATCTCTATTTACTTATAAAATGCTGGTCAATTTCTGGTCAATTTAATCCTAACCCTAACCTTCATGTCTTGAATCTCTATTTACTTATAAAATGCTGGTCAATTTCTGGTCAATTTAATCCTAACCCTAACCTTCATGTCTTGAATCTCTATTTACTTATAAAATGCTGGTCAATTTCTGGTCAATTTAATCCTAACCCTAACCTTCATGTCTTGAATCTCTATTTACTTATAAAATGCTGGTCAATTTCTGGTCAATTTAATCCTAACCCTAACCTTCATGTCTTGAATCTCTATTTACTTATAAAATGCTGGTCAATTTCTGGTCAATTTAATCCTAACCCTAACCTTCATGTCTTGAATCTCTATTTACTTATAAAATGCTGGTCAATTTCTGGTCAATTTAATCCTAACCCTAACCTTCATGTCTTGAATCTCTATTTACTTATAAAATGCTGGTCAATTTCTGGTCAATTTAATCCTAACCCTAACCTTCATGTCTTGAATCTCTATTTACTTATAAAATGCTGGTCAATTTCTGGTCAATTTAATCCTAACCCTAACCTTCATGTCTTGAATCTCTATTTACTTATAAAATGCTGGTCAATTTCTGGTCAATTTAATCCTAACCCTAACCTTCATGTCTTGAATCTCTATTTACTTATAAAATGCTGGTCAATTTCTGGTCAATTTAATCCTAACCCTAACCTTCATGTCTTGAATCTCTATTTACTTATAAAATGCTGGTCAATTTCTGGTCAATTTAATCCTAACCCTAACCTTCATGTCTTGAATCTCTATTTACTTATAAAATGCTGGTCAATTTCTGGTCAATTTAATCCTAACCCTAACCTTTATGTCTTGAATCTCTATTTACTTATAAAATGCTGGTCAATTTCTGGTCAATTTAATCCTAACCCTAACCTTCATGTCTTGATTCTCTATTTACTTATAAAATGCTGGTCAATTTCTGGTCAATTTAATCCTAACCCTAACCTTTATGTCTTGATTCTCTATTTACTTATAAAATGCTGGTCAATTTCTGGTCAATTTAATCCTAACCCTAACCTTCATGTCTTGAATCTCTATTTACTTATAAAATGCTGGTCAATTTCTGGTCAATTTAATCCTAACCCTAACCTTCATGTCTTGAATCTCTGTTTACTTATAAAATGCTGGTCAATTTCTGGTCAATTTAATCCTAACCCTAACCTTCATGTCTTGAATCTCTATTTACTTATAAAATGCTGGTCAATTTCTGGTCAATTTAATCCTAACCCTAACCTTCATGTCTTGAATCTCTATTTACTTATAAAATGCTGGTCAATTTCTGGTCAATTTAATCCTAACCCTAACCTTCATGTCTTGAATCTCTATTTACTTATAAAATGCTGGTCAATTTCTGGTCAATTTAATCCTAACCCTAACCTTCATGTCTTGATTCTCTATTTACTTATAAAATGCTGGTCAATTTCTGGTCAATTTAATCCTAACCCTAACCTTTATGTCTTGATTCTCTATTTACTTATAAAATGCTGGTCAATTTCTGGTCAATTTAATCCTAACCCTAACCTTCATGTCTTGAATCTCTATTTACTTATAAAATGCTGGTCAATTTCTGGTCAATTTAATCCTAACCCTAACCTTCATGTCTTGAATCTCTATTTACTTATAAAATGCTGGTCAATTTCTGGTCAATTTAATCCTAACCCTAACCTTCATGTCTTGATTCTCTATTTACTTATAAAATGCTGGTCAATTTCTGGTCAATTTAATCCTAACCCTAACCTTTATGTCTTGATTCTCTATTTACTTATAAAATGCTGGTCAATTTCTGGTCAATTTAATCCTAACCCTAACCTTCATGTCTTGAATCTCTATTTACTTATAAAATGCTGGTCAATTTCTGGTCAATTTAATCCTAACCCTAACCTTCATGTCTTGATTCTCTATTTACTTATAAAATGCTGGTCAATTTCTGGTCAATTTAATCCTAACCCTAACCTTTATGTCTTGATTCTCTATTTACTTATAAAATGCTGGTCAATTTCTGGTCAATTTAATCCTAACCCTAACCTTTATGTCTTGATTCTCTATTTACTTATAAAATGCTGGTCAATTTCTGGTCAATTTAATCCTAACCCTAACCTTCATGTCTTGATTCTCTATTTACTTATAAAATGCTGGTCAATTTCTGGTCAATTTAATCCTAACCCTAACCTTCATGTCTTGATTCTCTATTTACTTATAAAATGCTGGTCAATTTCTGGTCAATTTAATCCTAACCCTAACCTTTATGTCTTGATTCTCTATTTACTTATAAAATGCTGGTCAATTTCTGGTCAATTTAATCCTAACCCTAACCTTTATGTCTTGATTCTCTATTTACTTATAAAATGCTGGTCAATTTCTGGTCAATTTAATCCTAACCCTAACCTTCATGTCTTGATTCTCTATTTACTTATAAAATGCTGGTCAATTTCTGGTCAATTTAATCCTAACCCTAACCTTTATGTCTTGATTCTCTATTTACTTATAAAATGCTGGTCAATTTCTGGTCAATTTAATCCTAACCCTAACCTTTATGTCTTGATTCTCTATTTACTTATAAAATGCTGGTCAATTTCTGGTCAATTTAATCCTAACCCTAACCTTCATGTCTTGAATCTCTATTTACTTATAAAATGCTGGTCAATTTCTGGTCAATTTAATCCTAACCCTAACCTTCATGTCTTGATTCTCTATTTACTTATAAAATGCTGGTCAATTTCTGGTCAATTTAATCCTAACCCTAACCTTTATGTCTTGATTCTCTATTTACTTATAAAATGCTGGTCAATTTCTGGTCAATTTAATCCTAACCCTAACCTTCATGTCTTGATTCTCTATTTACTTATAAAATGCTGGTCAATTTCTGGTCAATTTAATCCTAACCCTAACCTTTATGTCTTGATTCTCTATTTACTTATAAAATGCTGGTCAATTTCTGGTCAATTTAATCCTAACCCTAACCTTCATGTCTTGAATCTCTATTTACTTATAAAACGCTGGTCAATTTCTGGTCAATTTAATCCTAACCCTAACCTTCATGTCTTGAATCTCTATTTACTTATAAAATGCTGGTCAATTTCTGGTCAATTTAATCCTAACCCTAACCTTCATGTCTTGATTCTCTATTTACTTATAAAATGCTGGTCAATTTCTGGTCAATTTAATCCTAACCCTAACCTTCATGTCTTGAATCTCTGTTAAGTAAATAGAGAACTAAGACATGAAGGTTAAATTTGTTCTCATTCAATTCTTTGTATGTTTGTCAATTTCAGTTCAGACCTCCAATTGATCATAGCATAAATAGAATTATTTTCTGATACAGCCGGAAAACAGTTGATTACAGTGTTAATGAGGGATTCAGTTTTCAGTGACCCAAATCAACTCGAGTTATGAATGAAATTAACCTATGACAAATTGGTTCAGATCAAGAAAAATCTGGATACTCTACTTTGACTTATTGAATTCATCAATGCAATAGTTATCGAACCAAACAAAAAAAACGTTTTCTATTTTGGATAATAGAAAATAATTCCGGGGTAAATCAATATTCAGAGTACATTGCAAATACAGTTCAAGAGCGATAGCATTGAACCTGATAGTAAACGCTAATAAGCTCAATTTTGATCCTTCAGAATAGTTTCCTTGTGTAGTGAGGAATAACAGATCAAACGTTTCAAAGACATCACCATGTGACATCCAAGATGGTCAACATTCCTTAAAAATGTTCATCTAACATATAAAGTTATCTAGTGGGTTTCTCACCATCAGACCTAAATAGCATTTCACCTGCCAAATTGATATTTGATTCGGCCTGCTCACTGATTTGAGGAATTTTTCATTCTTCTGTATATCATTCTCCTAACATTAAACGATATTTCTATGAACAGAGTTTATTATCACAGGATTACTTCCCTGCGGGCTACAACATAGAAGTATTCAAATCCAATGTCACTAAATACTTATGAATCGTACTTATAAGGAATCAAATTTGGTTCATTCCATTCATCATTTTAAATCCTTTTATAATATTCTTCATCATTTAACTAGTAATCTGTCTATTTCATTCACACTTATCCTTAAGTCGTTTTCAGCCTTGGTAAGTGGTGACTCATTAGTGAAAAATATATATATTTATATAGTAAAATATGAAACTAAAAGTATACTTTTAGTAGATCGAACCTATAGTGAAATGGTTTAAACTCAATATACGAGATAGAGCAATTAAAAAATAGATGAAAGAAGAGGGATAAAGATGTGCGAATGACAAATTTATTTCAACTTCGATTGTTCAATGCAAGGTGTACTCGGTAAAAACATGTTTATTATTCTTTCCTTAAGCCAAGGCTTTTCAAAGATTAAAATCTTATCATCAGAGGAATTAGATAGATAAGTTGGCAGTGGAAAAGCCCAAATTCAAAATTTGAAAAAATATTAAGTAATGGAGAGTGAGAATGTGCGTGTAAAAAGATATGGGGTCTGTCCAGTTTGTAAATGTCTGTTGATAAAGTGTATGTTTTTACCGAGTACACCTTGCATTGAACAATCGAAGTTGAAATAAATTTGTCATTCGTACATGTTTATCCCTCTTCTTTGATCTATCTTTATATTTATATAGTATATCTATCTCTCTCTCTCTCTCTATATATATATGTATTTGGACACATTTAACTTTACAAAAGAAATTCATTTTAAAGGAAAAATTCATTATAATTCCCTTGTTAAAAGCTCTTAAACATGGTAGTATCTAAGAAGCATTTGGGGCGCATAATGCTTTTAGGAATTAAAAAAAGGTAAATTTGCAGCCGAAGCGACTTGAAATATCCACTCAACTTATAGAGAAGAATTCCTGAATGAAAGATCACGCAGAAGATGGTTTAGAAAATTCAGAAATGGAAATTTCGACCTTGAAAATAAAGACAGATCAGTTTAGTTTAAATTTGCCCAAATACGTAAATATCATATGTACTCATCCCCCAAGTTCTAAGAAAATGACCTCCAGGCTGTAGTTGATTAGGGTCATAAATAGTCGGTAACTTTAAATGTTGTAAAGACAAAACTCCTTTCCGTCAATAACTACAAGAAACCTCTCTAACCACCAATTTCCCTGGCAAATAACACCCTACCTGAGATTTCAACTTTCAAACTACTTGGCCTAACCTTCACAGGTAACATGAATTGGAACAAATACATTGAAGACATTGCCAAGGCTGTCGCAAAGAAGGTGGGCTCCCTCTACCAT
>OY744524.1:6962033-6997033 GCA_963556195.1 Sepiola atlantica
GTGTGAAGGTTATGGCCTGTTTTTCTTTTTTTTTTTTTTTTAGTGAGAGAACCAGCTTCACAGGTTGACGTCGTCTGTCAAAGATGCTGAGCTTTGGTTTCAAATGATCACCTATCCCTTTACAGGATCAACTTTTTGAAATTAAAACCTGCTCCAGCGACTCCAATAACACAATTGTCTATCTGTTCATAAATTTGAAGGATTTTAGATAGAATCAGAGTAATGAGTGGATCAAACAGAATTCATCTTGAATAGGCAAGGAATTTTTTTTTTTTTTTTTTTTACATTATTTCTACTAATGATATTCACTCGTCAAATAATTTTAAAAAAATCAAATATTTTATATTGAAATCATTGCATCACAATTTAGCATGACCGTATTTTATTTCAAGAAAGTGAAAAACAGGATTTCAAAGTAGCTAAAAATTCAAACTTTATGGCATAAGTTTATATTACGGGGTGACCCAGAAAAATGCCACCCACGGAATCGTTAATAAAATTTAGAATCCTTTTTGTAATCCAACCATATTTGGTAGAAATATACTTCAGTCTATGTCTGACTTGTCCACCAAGTTTCAGTCATGAATGTCCAACAGTCTTTGTTTTATCACCATTTTAATATGAGCACACCTGGATACAACGTGCAAAATTGTCAATATCTCTGACACTCTTTTCTTAGCACTGCCCTGAATTTTACTGTGGTGGCCATCTTTAGTTCAAGAATCGGCTGAGGATTTTTTTAATAGACATTATTTTTTTTTAGATAACTTCAAGAATTTTAGCTTCGTGGTTAAGGTCCGGTGAGTGTGAAGCCCATTCAGAATCACACCTACAACAAAGTGTCTCCGGATTTTATTGAATGTTGATAAAATAAAGACTGTTGAACCTTTATGACCGGAACTTGGTGGACAAGTAAAGCATAAACTTAAGTTTATGTGTACCAAGTATGGTTGGATTGCAGAAAGGTTTATGAATTTTATTTTTAAATTTTCAATTGGTGGCATTTTTACGGTCACACTATTTGGATTATTCGAACTATTATTCCCATCTCCTTTGTTATATTGACAACTTTTCGGCCGATATAATCTCCGACCTTCTTCAGATTATTTTTTTCGAACTAGTGAACCTGTACAGATTTCGAACTGAGGAGAGTAGAAAGTGACTAACTTAGGTTTACTTTCGGCAGCCTCGTAACTCTCGCTTCCCTTATTTTGTCTTTTAGTCCTCACATTCCATGAGCGATGTTTATGACAAAGGGGAAAGAATTGCTGTTTTCTTGGTCGAAGTCTATCTATCTATCTAACACTTATCGTTGGCAAGTCTTTTTTTTACCTTGAAGTAGTATTTTTTTTAGCTCCCTACATCAAGTGGCTTCGTGCCTTGTCTGGAGCGATTTCCATTAAAAAAATAAAATAAAATAAAAAACTCTCTATTTAATTCACGGGGGTAGATTGTTCTCATTCCAACAGCCATAATCTGGCAAAAGTGTTAATTTATGTTATTTCTGTAGACGTTTGGAGGTTCCCTCGGGCAAAATGTTGTGAATATAACAACCAATATGAGAATAGTCGATCAAATAATCGAAACGTATACAAAATTGTCACAATTCAAGAAATTTCAAGAAATATTTCTATACAAAATCATCTAAATCACGTAAAACATATAAAGTCATCTTTTGAAAATCAGGCCCAAATAGCATTTAAGCTGAAAAATCAAGCTCTCATTTTGATGAGCCAATTTTCATTTGCTATTGTTATACCATGTTATTGGCAATATAAAAACGTACGAAGCTACACTTTGTTTAAATATTACATAGTCCAGCTAAGACAACGGCTAACATGAAACATTTTTAAATAATCACCTAAAAGTAAAAATCAGCGAGGGAGATAACTCATTTTAAATTGAAGAATATAATAAAAGTTGTCGACCTTGAGTTTTAAAATGTACAAACAAATAAAAAATTTAAAAAATAAAATAACTTCACTGCATCACCGACAACGCAGAGTAGGTAGAGCTGATAGGCTAATAAACGATGACATATACATAAAATAATAATTTTCAGATTATTTCTGAAATGTTCAGAAATATAAATCCAATGTACACGTGAATTAAAATACATGTGGTATTCTTGAAATTCTTATTGGGAGGACATTTGGAAATTGGGATTTAACCTAGACAAATGTAAAGTACTACATGTAGGATCCAGGAATGTGGGAGTTGAATATGTACTAAACAACAGAGAAATCAAAGAATGGAGAGTGCGATTTACGAGTGGGGTTTGATAATACATTTAATCTAAACAAATGTAAAGTACTACATGTGAATGTTCGAGTTGAATATGCACTAAACAACAGAGAAATCAAAGAAATAGATGGAGAGTGAGATTTGAGAGTGGGTTTGATAATACATTTATGGCAAATAATCATATTTTAACCATTGTATCGAGGGCAAATAGAATGATCGGGTGGATGGTTAGGAATATTCTTCAGCATTCTTGTTTTATCTATTTAAATGAATAAATGCCAAAGTTGGGCCCATTTCTTTAAAGTCAAAACACTATTTTAAGTTATTTTGACTTTTTTTATTTACCTCCCCAGGAGGTTAGGCACAAGGCCAGGTTCATCTTACTCCCACAAGGTAAGATGTGACACAAGGTCGGGTCGAGAAAGTGGGACTTGAAAAGCCAGCGCCCGAGAAGGTGAGCACTCTGGCCATTAAAAATTGCCTGGGCAGTCCCATCGGCATTCCCTGGTAGGGGCGCCTCAGGCAGTAAGCAATAAACTTACTCCTCCTCAAAGAGGGGAGGCAAAGCCTGGGAGGGTGGACCTCCTAGAACTGCACAGGACAGTACCTCAGACCGGCAGAATCAAGGCCCGAAGGCCAAGACAATACCGGTCTACAGAGTGAGTATCCATCGGAACAGATACTACACTCTGATCTAAGCCAAAAAAGCCAAGGAGGATTTGGCGTTGAAGTTATTTCGACTTTAAATAATAGACGCATCATCTTTTTTATATACTGCTTATGTATATGCTACATAAGTCGAAAGGTTTACTAATTTGCATATTGGTTGTGAAAAAGGGCATTTTATTAATTAACTATTATTTGTTATAAGTTTTTAATTCAATGATTGTTTTGGTTTTAATATAACAGATAGTTTTGTTTTACAATTTTGTTTCATTGGCAAATATTTAGCATTTGTGTTCAAATATTATTTTCTTTAGATGGACCTACTTAGTTTTTCAATATGTTTAGATCTATTTCCAAATTGTAAGTAAAAAAAGGTAAATTGATTCATTCTTTTCCTTTCCTTCAATCACATTTAAAATAAATTGTATCGAAATTACCAAAATGTGAATGTTTATCCATCTATATGAATAAATGAGAAAGATTTAGTTTCGTGTTTACAACAAAGTTATGAATTAAATGTTTATTATTTAAGTGATTGTTTCAAGTATTTCAATATTAATAGAACCAACTTTATCAAAGGAAATAACACAGATAGATCGAAATAAATTATCATATTCGGAGGACATTTTGAAATTGGGATTTAACCTAGACAAATGTAAAGTACTACATGTGAATGTTGGAGTTGAATATGTACTAAACAACAGAGAAATCAAAGAAGTAGATGGAGAGTGCGATTTGGGAGTTAGGTTTGCTAATACATTTAAGGCAAATAATCATATTTTGACCATTGTATCGAGGGCAAGTAGAATGATTGGGTGGATGATTAGGAATATTATTTCGGGGGAGACAAATGTTGTGTTCAGGATATATAAAGCTCTAATAAGACCTCATATAGAATACTACACCCAGGCCCGGGCTCCATCGACTAGACATGGAAATTGGAATGTAATATTGAAACTGGAAGGCATACAAAGAAGGGTGACAAAACTAATAAGTAAAGTAAAGGAGTGCAGTTACAAGGAGAGATTGGACAAATTGGGATTAACTACTTTGCTGGAGAGAAGAATGAGAGGTGATATGATTGAGACTTTCAAGATAATTAATGACATTTCTAACTATGGTGGCCATTTTTTCAGTATTTCTCCTAGATCTGGAAGGTTATTGTCAAGGCAGTTTTCAAAAACTATTTCTGTTAACCAGTTAAGTTTTTTTTTGTTCATAGAGTAATATGTTTTTGGAATAAATTGCCAGATCGGATTAAGAAGAGCAATAGCGTGGATCAGTTTAAGATGAGGTTGGATGAATGCAAAGAAAGTGGTAGGAGGGAGAAATTGAGAGGGGCACTTTTGGGAGTTATCAAATGAAATATTTGACAGAATTTGATCTGGATAGAGATACTGTACTAAGAGTTTATTTATTATTTTTTTTTCAATTTATTTTATTTTAACAGGTGAATTGAGAAGATAGTTAAAGGCGAGATGGCCAAGTGGCATAACAAACAAATAAATAAACTGTAATCTTCTCTAGAATTCTAATAAGCGCGACAGAGGTGGTCTATCACTCCCTTTCTCTTTGTGTCTCTCCTCTTCCCTCCATTACTCGAAGCTGCAAGTAAATACGATTTACTATAACAAAAGATTAACATGATGTTTTGTTTTCTAATTTAAACTAGCCGTACCCGTGACCCGTTGGGTCAAAACAACCACGACGACTATATATTCTACTTTTATGTCATTAAATATTCCTAAGCTGTGACATTCTTATTTCATGACTAAAATAATAAATCCATTTACTTCTATATTTTTGGTCCCCGATTTATAAAATCAGGGGACTTATGTTTTGAGGCATGTCCGTCCGTCCGGATTTTTCTCCGCAACCATCTATTGAATTTCTCTGAAATTTTGCATGAAGTTGTAACTTTGGTCAAGTTAGAAAGTGACATTCTCCGATTTTTGAAAAGAAATCTGGTTAGCACCCCAGGGGGTCAAAAGGCTCCGAAATGGCAAAAAATGACATTTTTTTACCCATAACTTTTCATCCATCCATTCAATTTCTCTGAAACTTGGCCAAAATGTGGAGGCAATTGTTCCTAATAGAAAATAAGTATCGCTGACCTTGGAAAAAATCTGGTTCGCGCCCCCAGGGGGGGGTCAAAAGCCTCCAAATATGGCAAAAAATTACCCTTTTCTCCCATAACGTTTGATCCATCCATTCAATTTTTCTGAAACTTGACCAAAATGTAGAGGCAATTGTTCTGGATATAAAGTGAGCATTCTTGACCTCAGAAAAATTCTGGTTCGCGCCCCCAGGGGGTCAAAGGGGGGGGGTCAAAAATGCCCCAAATTGCTCAAATTTATTGCATTTTACACTCGCCACATCGAGTCACATACAGAGGAGGACCACGCACGCGCGGCTTATTATTATTCTTTATTATTTTTATATAGTAGTAAAGAAGCTTATTATTTTGCCATCTAATTTACATACGTGTTTGCGGTGTGTACAGACACGCGTATGTTAGGAAAAGAGAGTCATTGTTTCTCTAAATGTTCACAGAGATATCAAGAAATATTAGAGACTGGTTGAATCCAATCGTGAGAGAAAGTGAAGGAAATACGTATACAGCTAATACTTATTCAGTTAATTACAAATTACTGCCGATTTGAACAATTGAAACAGAATCTTTTTCAAATATAACTCAATCCCAGAACTAAGGTATATTTTAACATGTGTTTTGTGTGATTAAAGTATATAGAAAAAAAGCTTTAAGGAAACAAACGTTGATTAACTCACATTTAGAATAATAATAGATAACCGTAAAAGATATTAAAATATTCCACTTTTTCAATCCTCGTTATTTCTACTTTAGATTTAGAAATTAGACATATTTCTCGATGTATTTTAATTGAAATAAATACCATTAACTAAATAAATACCATTAACTAAATAAATACCATTAACGAAATAAATACCATTAATTAACATAAAAACCATTAATTGAAATAAATACCATTAATTAAAATAAATACCATTAATTAAAATAAATACCATTAATTGAAATAAATACCATTAATTGAAATAACTACCATTAATAAAATAAATAATAAGCTTATAAAATGAAAATTTGCAAATCTTCAATATTTAAGATTTCAGAACATTTGCAATATTTATTAAACTTATTTTTTTCAACTAATCGTGAAATTTCAACTAATTAATTGAATCGAGTTGTCTTTTCTTTCTTTTTTAAAATGCCATTTTAAGTTGTTTTCTTTAATACTTAAAAAAAAGCTATCATTCATTATCGACAGTCTGACTTTTCAACATATCTCACTTGCATCAAATGTATGACATCATTTTCGACCGAACGGGCCTTCTTAATGTAGGTCTTAGCTGAGGCATGGAAGCGTTCGGGAGAGGAACTAAATTTTCCAATATTCTAACCAGTCACAGAATTCAGAGAGAAATCTATAGTTTTAATTTAATTTAAGTTGATTAGCATATTTATTGCAAAGCCGGAAAACTTTATATGGAGTTTTTACATTAAGTATTGTCCACCAAAGATGAAATATCTTTATGTATTCTGCAGTTTCTGCAAAGTTGAGCAAACATTTGTTTCCCTAAGCTCAGCAATCCCTGAATAGCGTATTCCTGAATTTTATATGCTTTCTTGTTACACCAAACATTACTTTTTTAAAACATTATCATACACAAAAACTTTCTTGTAAAAAGAATTTTCAAAGTTTATGTATACACACACAAAAACTTTTTTAACGGAATTTAATGAATTTAAAATTTAAAAAATGAAGTTAAAACAAAACGAAGACAAAATGTTGGTGCTTACAGCTGAAAGCATCAAAATTTCTACCCTCATATCGAACAATGAACCGATAAATAAGTTGCATATGTGATATGATGTAAAGCTGTATGTTTCCTTTGTTAATTTCTCAGTTCTTACAGAAATACTATTCCAATATTCTAACCAATCAGAGAATACAGAGAAATGTATAATTTTCTTCATTTAATTTAAGTTGATTAGCATATTTATTGCTAAGCTGACAACCTTTATGTGGTGTTTTTACATTAAGTATTGTCCACCAAAGATAAAATATCTTTATGTATTGGGCAAACATTTCTTTTTCTGGTTAATGATGGAAACAAATTTTAACCTGTTAATCTTCAGTCAAAAAGTTGTGAAATACTAATGTTCAAAGAAAATACCAGACACCACCAATCAAATTGGATAATAGTGCCAGCTCCTTTCAATTGTGGTTGCATCATATTATTCAGATATAGAAACAATACTTTATTGAGATACATACAATTAAACAAAAGTGGCTATTAGTAAAATGCGTCCATTACATCTGGCATTCAGCAATAAAAATTCTATTTCAAACTTAAGCAAGACAGCCTGACTGACCAGGCGTCTTCAAGGTACTCGGACATATCTAAAAAAAAAAAAAAAAAAAAAAATGGATATTGGTTGTTATAGATATAACAGACCTAAGGAAATGCTATTTGAAGCTTAAGAATGACAGACCAAAGAAAATGCTATTTCAGACCTAATCATGGCAGACTAAAAAAAAATCTTTTTTCAAACTTGAGTATAACAGTTCAAAGAAAATTCTATTCAAACAATACAAATCAAAGAAAATGCTATTTAAAACTAAAGCATGACAGACCAAAACTAAAGCGTGACAGGCCAAAGAAAATTATATTTAAAACTAAAGCGTGACAGACCAAAGAAAATTATATTTAAAACTAAAACGTGACAGACCAAAGAAAATTATATTTAAAACTAAAACGTGACAGACCAAAGAAAATTATATTTAAAACTAAAACGTGACAGACCAAAGAAAATTATATTTAAAACTAAAGCATGACAGACCAAAGAAAATTATATTTAAAACTAAAGCGTGACAGACCAAAGAAAATTATATTTAAAACTAAAGCGTGACAGACCAAAGAAAATTATATTTAAAACTAAAGCGTGACAGACCAAAGAAAATTATATTTAAAACTAAAGCGTGACAGACCAAATAAAATTATATTTAAAACTAAAGCGTGACAGACCAAAGAAAATTATATTTAAAACTAAAGCGTGACGGACCAAAGAAAATTATATTTAAAACTAAAGCGTGACAGACCAAAGAAAATTATATTTAAAACTAAAGCGTGACAGACCAAAGAAAATTATATTTAAAACTAAAGCGTGACAGTCCAAAGAAAATTATATTTAAAACTAAAGCGTGACAGACTGAAGAAAATTATATTTAAAACTAAAGCGTGACAGACCAAAGAAAATTATATTTAAAACTAAAGCGTGACAGACCAAAGAAAATTATATTTAAAACTAAAGCGTGACAGACCAAAGAAAATTATATTTAAAACTAAAGCGTGACAGACAGACCAAAGAAAATTATATTTAAAACTATAGCGTGACAGACTGGCTGACCAATTGTCTTCAAGATACTTAGACACAATAATAATAAATAAAAAATAATAGATATTGAGTTTTCAGAGATGTGAAAAATCACAAGAATGTCAGTCCAAAGAAAATACTATTTCATGACAGACCAACCGACCGACCCTCTTTTAGAGATACTCGAACAAACCAAAGAAAGAGCTATTTCAAACTTAGACATAACAAAACCAAATACTACAAGAGAAAAGAATAATGGATATTACGTTTACAGATACGTGAAAAATTTTAAATTCTTTCACTGGAATTTGGTTTTCTGAAAAGTTGAAAAGAAAGATTTTCGTCTGAAATGAATCTTTTTCAATCAAAGTTGGCAGCGAAAAGTTTGCGGAAGTTGAACAAACTTCACAAACCAACGGTCAGATTCGAAGTTACAATGAACAAAGGGTGAGATGCAATCGCCGGCCATCATCATCGATACGGCTTTCTCATGATTCCAGGCTCTTTCTTTCCAGTCTGTCAGTTGATCGCGCAATTGGTTTGAGTGATTGCTTTCGGTTTCAAATTAGTAATAATTTGGCCAGACACACACAGACAATCAACACTTTGTGCCGGTTTCCGGTTTTGCCACTTTGTACCTGTGGTCAATTTTCAAATGGAGTAAAGTGTATATTTGAGAAAATTATCTTCACAAGGAACACGAATGTTTCAAAAGTTTCTAGTGTTTCTATGCCCTCTGCTTAGTGCTAAGAAGGTGTCAAGACGCAGCTTGATTGAGTGACAGGACGTGCCGACATGACACTGATCGCCAACGTCTTAACAGTTTATGATTCAGAAAATGGCAAACCAACTAAGGTCATGTTCTTTAACAAGAACTAATCATAACTGCCTCAAGATGCCAGCAGACTGTCAAATATCAAAGGGGAATTAATTATATAAATATATACGGCACACGCGTATACGCATAGGTAAACAGGCATATTTTTATTTTAATGTTTATAAACATAGTTGCAAATATCTATTTATATATTTTTGCGCACATGTCTGTATGATATAATAATTTTATCTCATGACATAAGTAGTCAACTGTATTTTATTCCGCAAACAACCAGATATAGTTGAAATGGAATATTTACTTGGGTAATGGAATATAAATCTTCGTGAGTGCTTTGACATGCACTGCATAAAATGGATATTATGCTTTTCTGATTACGGTAAGAATCAATGGTAAGACAAGTGGCAATGAGCTATCACCTTGTCATGGTAATCGTTTACCGTCACGTGTACAAGACATTGTATCCATTACTTGAGTGTTAAAATGGAAAATAAAGAAATCTTTGTAACGATTTGGAAATGCACATTGCATCTATATAGGAATATTTGTTTGTAAATATTTACTAGTATTCTCAGTAGGCATAATCATGTATATCCAAATACGAAATGAGAATTTATCAACGTTTGTTTCCCTAAGGTTTCTGTTTTACTACATACTTCAATGACACAAAATATATGCCAAAATATTACTTAGTTCTGAGATTGACTTATGTTTGAAAAAAAATAGTTTAATTGTTCTAATTAGCCGTAATTTATAATTAACTGAACAAATCACCCATCTCTCTCTTTCTCTCTCTCTCTTTCTTTCTCTCTCTCTCACCCATCTCTCTCTTTACTATCTATGTATTTCTTTCGCCCACACTCTAATATTTCTTAATGTCTCGGAGCATTTAGAGGGAGATTGACTCTTTTCTTTGCATCTAATTTGCATACATGGTGTCTGTACACACCACAAACATGCATGTAAATTAGATGGCAAAATACTAAGTCTATTTAATTCCATATAATAATAATAATAATAATAATAAAGCATAGGCTGACACCACGAAAATTATGGACAGAGGGTCGAGGAGGGAAAGCGCAAACCAGACCTCCACTGGAAGAGCGCGGACAGCTCTGAGACCTTAGGGAGGCTTGTTGCCACTCGGGCCCCAGAGGGTACCAATGGCCCTTATCAGCGGGAAATCGGTGGTGGGTGGCTGTTGAGATACCGCAAGGTCATCAGCGGTGATGAACGAAAAGAGGTGGAGCATACTGGAAGTCTGAGGAAACTTGTTGTCACTCAGACTCCAGGGAATACCACAGGTTGTTGGCAGTGGGCGATCACTGACGATGACCAGTGTGATAACTCCTAGTGAGTAAATAATAAATAATAATAATTATTATTATTATTATTTAATAGAAATAGAATTTTTATTGCTGAATGCCAGATGTAATGGACGCATTTTACTAATAGCCACTTTTGTTTAATTATATGTATCTCAATAAAGTATTGTTTCTATATCTGAATAATATGATGCAACCACAATTGAAATGAGCTGGCACTATTATCCACTTTGATTGGTGGTGTCTGGTATTTTCTTTGAACATTAGTATTTCACAACTTTTTGACTGAAGATTAACAGGTTAAAATTTGTTTCCATCACTAACCAGAAAAAGAAATGTTTGCCCAATACATAAAGATATTTTATCTTTGGTGGACAATACTTAATGTAAAAACACCACATAAAGGTTGTCAGGTTAGCCATAAATATGCTTATCGTATAAGAATAATAATAATAATAATAATAATAAATAATAATAATAATAAGACAACAGCAACAAAAATAGAAGTAAATAGACTTATTATTTTTAGTTATGCAAGAAGAATGTTTTAATAGATATCTCACATTTTATTCATTTTAGAATTAATTCCAAAGTAGAATACATAGTGGTAATAACCCTACGAGTCACGCTTACGTCTATTTTATATGTGAATGTCTTTTAAACATAAATCAATTAGTAGACTTTTCACTGTTTCAGAATATGCAAATACAATACTCATAATTTTCCATACTTTTTGAAAAAGAAATTCTATCAGAATTTCTTTGTTTGATTTCGAAGCAATTCACAAACAGGACTTCTGCAATCTCATTATCACAACAGAATAAAAGTTGATCTCGATAAAGTACTGCCTATACCTACCCGGCGTTACCCGGGATGCACTATTTTTTAAATTTCTTTACACATTTTTCTTCAACTTAAAAATAGTTATTCACTTTGTTAATGTTCATTTTTAGGTGATTATTAAAAAAAAAATCATATTAGCAGTCGTCTGGGCTGGACTAATTACTTTTTTTAAATAGATCGTAGCAAAGTATGTTATTGTATTTCCAATAACACAGTAGAACAATAACAAATGAATATTGGCTAGTCAGAAGCAAAGTTTGATTTCTCAGCTTAAATGTCTGACTTTGTAAAATCCGACAAGATAACTTTATATGTTAGATTTTGTTTTATTTTGTCTATTACTTTTTTAAACTTTGAACACTCATGTGTCAACTTTTTTTAAATTGGAAACCATGTTTCAGTCTCATTGTAGCAATATAACCTCTTCTTGTGTGTTTGTATGTGTGTGTGTGCTTCTCGCCTCCATGTGACTTACACATAATTATTTTATTTTATTGACTCTTAATCGATTTTCATATTGAAATGAAAAATGCAATAATGTAAAATAAAACGAAATTTAAAAAAAAATTATTTAAAACATGATTTAATTATGAAATTAAATCTATCTTAGTGCATTTCGTTTTATTCGAAATCAAGTCAGCCATTCGATTCTATAATTACTTGGTGGCCGTTCAAAATCTGAAATCAATTTGGAAGCATTTGAGCTGTCATTTAAACTGGCTTTAAAATTCTTTGCAAATCCTCATGTACCAAACGATAGATATGAGTCCAATCCAATAATAGCCATTGTCAGCAAAAGTAAACGCTGACTGAATAACTCTGAGGAATCGGTGCTTAAACAAGATGACAATATTAATCCGAAAAATCAAGATAATCTAAATTATCAATTCTCATCTCAAAAACTCCAAAAAATTATTTTTTGTCATCATATATATCGTTTATTAAAGTTTCTTGCATATATTTCAGTGGTCAAGGAGTTTCAGGAGATTTCTTTTCTAGTGTCTTGATCACAGGTTTTAATATCAAGTGAAGCAATACACTTGGTTAGTTAAGCAGTTTTATCAATATCAGTTTATAAAGGTTAGTACATGGCCGAGTTGTTACAGAAGAAACATTCTGATCACTAAGACGACAGGTTCGATTCCACCCAGTGCCAACATGGCATTTTATCTCTAAATTGTAGATAAATAGGTATTTTAATTACTGGAGTCAAATTGTGTTTAGATATGTGATAGGGGTGGCGTCTTCATCTGCATAGACGACTTGGAAAAGGAAGTCTTCAGTCCAAGTGTAGTCGACCACTTTTACTTTTGAACAGCTTATAGCGCAAGACAATAGCTATGTAGGTAGATAGATATATTAATAGCAATATCACTACATAAGTTGTTTTTTTTGTTTTTTAATGAGTCACCACTTATCAAGGCCAGAAGCCACTCGAGGATAAGGATTAATGAAGTTGATAGATTGTCAGTTAAATGATGAAGAATATTATTGGACGATTGAAAATGATTAAGAATATTATTGGACGATTGAAAATGATGAAGAATATTATGAGAGGATTGAAAATGATGAAGAATATTATGAGAGGATTGAAAATGATGAAGAATATTATGAGAGGATTGAAAATGATGAAGAATATTATTAGAGGATTGAAAATGATGAAGAATATTATTAGAGGATTGAAAATGATGAAGAATATTATTAGAGGATTGAAAATGATGAAGAATATTATGAGAGGATTGAAAATGAAGAATATTATGAGAGGATTGAAAATGATGAAGAATATTATGAGAGGATTGAAAATGATGAAGAATATTATTAGAGGATTGAAAATGATGAAGAATATTATTAGAGGATTGAAAATGATGAAGAATATTATTAGAGGATTGAAAATGATGAAGAATATTATGAAAGGATTGAAAATTATGAAGAATATTATTAGAGGATTGAAAATGATGAAGAATATTATTAGAGGATTGAAAATGATGAAGAATATTATTAGAGGATTGAAAATGATGAATGGAATGAAGAAAATTTGATTACTTAAGATGACGGTTTATGACAAGTGTTTGTCGACACTGGATTTGAAGATAACCATGTTGTAGTTTGCAGGGAAGTATTCCTATGGTAATGTGTTCCACAGATGAGAAGTTCTTAGAAAAAATAACTCTGTTCATGGAAGTTCCATTTGATGTTTGGTACATGGAAGAAAAAAGGAAAGTTCTGTGCAGTTAGACGAGTTCTTGCTGTGAATGTTTTACAAGGAGGAACTAGAGATTGCAGCTCAGTCGAGAGTACCTTTCATGCAATAGATAGAGTAGAGAAAGACTAGCAACTTCTCTTCTGTGAAAAGGGGGCTGTAGTGAACAGAAGAGATCATCTTCCGCTAAATTGCAAAGTCAATGTTTTTACTTTGTCGGGGTAAGAAAGAGTGTTTTAGGCAACACCACTTCAGATCCGCCAGCAGTGTATCTTAGGTAGTATCTGACTCTCATACAGGTAGAGGATTGCATGGGATAGATAGAGTAGAGAAAGACTAGCAGCGAATAGAGGTATATTTTGGAGCGATAGAATGATCCAACCATTTTTCCAGCAACCTTAGTATATAGGTTTTTCATTTTGGATCTGGAGTGAAAGTCAGTCCTAGGAGCTTATCAAAACAAGGATCTGAGCGTTGGTGGTGAAAGGAGAGGAGGAACTTAGTACTCTATTTTCAATTTTATGTTCTCATTTAACAATTGTTTGGATTGACTTATTCATACCAAAAAATCGGTCCTTTCCAAAAGCCTAGAGCAAATAAATGTCTAATCTTTCCTGAGAATGCAAATTCCTGTGAATGGTTTCAAGAGGCATGCTAAAGAATTAAAAGTATTTCCTTAGTTTTTAGTTTTTATATTACATTCTTTTCTTTTCCGTTTTGTCGATGCATCTTTATTTTATTGTAAATTACTTTGCATAAACTTTAGCCTGCGAAAGACATTGAAGCAATTTGTATAATTATATGAAACACTGGATGTTAAGCTGCACATTTTTACAATTATTTTAAATGCTACGACAAAATAAAACAAATCTTTTTGGAAACCATTTTCTATCTGGGCTTGAATTCACTAATCACACAAATGTTAATGATTCCTTTTTATGAGGCAAGATATTTGATTCTTTACCCATTTATACATGTGAATGCGTGCAGAACGGTTGAATCGTTACGGGGTTGTACATTATTACAGTGATTTACAGAGTTCAGAATTAAATTTAAAAGAGTAATGGCAAAAATATTCATTGTTTTTTTTTTTCTAATTTATTTGTTGAATTTCTCCCAGTTTTATTGTTTTGCATATGACATCTTAACTATCGGACATTCAGGACTGTAGATGGTTTAGTTTCATCCGGAAAAACAAAACTAATAGTTCACTGTCTATTAGCCGAACTTTGCTTCTCAGAAAAGTGTTAACTTCAATTTATTCAACGGTAATTGCCACTGCTCATCCAAAAATCAATTTTAATAACCTAAAACCAATCTCAGAAAGCTTACTCGATATTTTTTCAGCAAGAAATTGCTTCTGTTGTTAATATCGTATTTTTCTACATGCCTTCATTACAAATATAACAACCATTCATTACCAATATGGACACCATTCATTACCAATATAGACACCATTCATTACAAATATAACAACCATCCATTACCAATATAGACACCATTCATTACCAATATAGACACCATCCATTACCAATATAGACACCATTCATTACCAATATAGACACCATCCATTACCAATATAGACACCATTCATTACAAATATAGCAACCAATTATTACCAATATAGACACCATTCATTACCAATATAGACACCATTCATTACCAATATAGACACCATTCATTACCAATATAGACACCATTCATTACCAATATAGACACCATTCATTACCAATATAGACACCATTTATTACCAATATAAAAGCAACCAATTATTACCAATATAAAAGCAACCAATTATTGCCAATATAGAAACCATCGTTATTAATATAGACACCATTCATTACCAATATAGACACCATTCATTACCAATATAGACACCATTCATTACCAATATAGACACCATTCATTACCAATATAGACACCATTCATTACCAATATAGACACCACCCATTACCAATATAGACACCATCCATTACCAATATAGACACCATCCATTACCAATATAGACACCATCCATTACCAATATAGACACCATCATTACCAATATAGAAACCAATTATTACCAATATAGACACCATTCATTACCAATATAGACACCATTCATTACCAATATAGTCATCATTCATTACCAATATAGACACCATTCATTACCAATATAAAAGTCATCATTACCAATATAAAAGTCATCGTTACCAATATAGAAACCAATTATTACCAATGTAAAAGCCACCATTACCAATATAAAATTATTTTTAAATACAAAGCATGGTTCTTCTTACTTTTGAAATTGAAGGTTGCAAAGCAGGTCTTTTCAAGCTATTCTTTCCTCAACCTTTCACGAGTTGGTAATAGTACAGAATAGTTAACACTTGATAACTCATAAACCAAAACAAAATGACAGAATCCGTTTAGTTTTAGCATGTGGAAACGATTTGAAAGATTCTTTTTTAAATATTAAAATAAAAGTGTACAAATCGTTTCCATACGTTCAAACTTGACAGCTTCCCGTAGAGATTTTCATTCTAATCCATTTTATATAAATTATGTTTTTTGGCGTGGAGGGAAGGATACGAGTTATCACGTGTTAACTATTCTATACTATTACCCATGATTTTAATGATCAGTTTGTAAGGATTCTGATGGGAATAGTAGGCCCTCATAAGTACCACAACTGGTGTTATTTCAGAGAGCGTAAAGTCAGGGTGAACGATGTCCAGTGTTTTTGGACATCGTCCACCCTGACTTTACGCTCTCATCTCAACATAAGACTCTTTACCTTTTGGCCCTTATTTTGTTTTTATTTTGTTTTATTTTATGTAAAATTTTCAAAGTTAAATGTTACTGATAATATTTGCAATTACATTGTCAGCTTTTCTCTATCCTCTGATGAAAAGAGTTTATTTTTGAAAATGCATGGATTAAGGACATGAAGCTCGTTGCTCTGAACTTTTGATGTTCTAATAAATATTGTATCTTTACAATTTTTTATTCTCATCTTTCATCTCTAGAATTGATTGCTCTATTCAATATATTGAGCTTTATATTAAAACGATAGATTATTATTAAACGATAATTCAATTATCTTTAATTGAATTCAACATTATATATATATATATACATATATATATATATACATATATATATATATTTATGCAAACATTGTTAAAAATAACAGAATTCGTCGGTTTAAGTATAACTTTTTAAAATTGTTTCAATTTTTCTGATGGTCTTTTTTGTATTAAAATAAAACAAATTGATAAATGTTCCATAGGTTTCACGAACGTTTTCGATTCTTCGTCGAATCATCCTCAGGTGTCAAAAGCAAACAAACAAAAAAGCTGGAGGAAGAAGAGAATTTAAAAAAGACAGCAGAGAAACGCGCAGAGAACGTTTTTGCATTGTTCCAGGAAGTCGTTGGAATGAGTATTCTTCTAGTGTAAGTGTGTGTGTGTGTATATATATATATATGAGAAAGGAAGGATGAAGGTAATCCGACGTAATGAGAAATGAAAAAGGAAAAACCAAAAAGGATGTTTTTTTTATATATTCATCAACGTTTCGTCTTTATTTGTAAGACTTCTTCAGGATGATAATTTTAAGAAAATGTCATGCAAGTACGTGAAAATATTGTGTTGACATGATGGGTTGACAAGAAAAAGTAGTAGCCACTACTGGGTGCGCAGGCCCGAGGTCCAGGCTTAGTAAAGTCAGTAGCATGGAATGAAATTAATGAGGATGGTTCTGAGTGAAAAAGTGGAGGGGTGAGAGTGAACGGAAATAATGTGGATTGCTGTTAGTGAAGAAGTGGAGGGGTGGGGGACCGAGGAAAAGAGAGGTGAGGCTCTGTGATTTTGGTGTGTGGGTAATGTCATGGTTTTAGAAAAGATTTGAAAAAATGAAGATGGTTTGAAAGTGGGAGAGGAAGGTGGGTAAGAGTGTGAGAGAAGTAGTCGGAAGGGTGAAATGGATGAGGGGGGAAGCAGGGAGATTTTGTTGTGGGTAGGTGTGAAATCTTTCGAGAATAGTAGGTTTTAACTCATATATATATATATATATATATATATACACACGCTAGAAGAGTACTCATCCCATGATGAGTAAAATTAATTTCCTGAACAGAACTGTTATGCACTACTTTTATGTCCCCTTAAAAACATTAAAATCAAGATATAAGTATACTGAACCTCATGTCTAGAATCCTTATTCAGATTTTGATCAAAATCCATTACACGATTTTGATTCTAAAGACTCTCTAAAATTTAAGGCTTAAGCTTAAGAGATCTTCAGAAGAAATTGAAATTCATGAAATTTTGCTTAATTGGTTTTTGTGACTATGGATGAAATTCTACGTAAATCTGAAATATTTGAATTCTCAAATGGGAGGCTGTGCTCATATTATGCCCCCTAAAAACCCTTTAAAATAGTTCAAAGAAACTGAAATTTGGGGAATATTTATTTGTTGATGTCTAATACTTACTGTTAAAATTTAAAAAAAGAAACGAAGATATCTTATTTTTTCCTGAAGACCTTTGCATAAACTAAAGTAAACTATAGTCCACATAACGACCCTTTATGCCTAGCAGTTCTGTTTCAAAATTCCTAATATAATGATCGGTTAATTAGTTTAACAGTGAATTCTGAACACAAACATATACGCATATCTAATATATATATATATATATATATATATATATATATATATATATATATAACAAGGAGAGGTAGTTTGCTTGAAGCATTGTGTGTGTAATATGTATATAGAGGAGTATTAGAAGGCTATCACAATGCGAGAAATGGAAATATGTCGGCGTTGAGAAGTAAGACAAAAACAAGTGATTTTAATTATATATTTTTTCAAAAAACTTTTTAAAATAATTTTTTTTCTTTCCTATATAGCAAATCTTACTTGATTAGGTAAAACTTCAACACTGATCTAATCTGTGTGACCGTGTTCCATAATATATTTCGAGGAAGACCTCTTTGTCAAATGGTCAAATATATATATACATATATGATATATTTTATATGAATTTCTTTAATCTGCACAAAGGTTTTATATAATAGCTGAATAGTGTATAATACGTCTAGAGCTTTTAATTTAACTTGACATATCGCCATTCATCAATTTAATTATGACTCAGTAAGATTGATGATGACGATATGATAAATTTGTACTCCTTAAAACAAAGAGAAAAAAGGGAAAATAAGGAGTGAAAATGAAGTAAAGGCAAAAAGGAAAAATAAGTGGTCGAATAAAGACAATAATCGGTTGAATTAATTTGGCTTCTTATGTGTGAATATTGTCACGTGATTTTTTGTAAGTCAAATATGAACATTTAAACGAAAGAAAACAAACAAATGCAAAAAAGTCCAAGTGCTGCTTCCATATACGAATACCGATGCAACGTGACTTTTGAAGCCATTGTTGTATCGTCTTTCTCTCTCCGGTTCTTCTGTTGCCGGTCAGTGTAGTATCTGTTCCGATGGATACTGCACGCCTGTCCTGTGCAGTTCTAGGAGGTCCACCCTCCCAGGCTTTGCCTCCCCTCTTTGGGAAGAGTAAGTTTATTGCTTACTGTCTGAGGCGCCCCTACCGGGGAATGCCGACGGGGCTGCCCAGGCAATTTTTAAATGGCCAGAGTGCTCACCTCTCGAGCGCTGGCTTTTCAACCCCCACTTTCCGACCAGACCTTGGGTCACATCTTACTTGTGGGAGTAGGATAAAACTGGCCTTGTGCCTAACTCCTGGAGAGGAGTAAATAATTCTCCGGTTCTTGGCCTTTTGGCTAAGATCAAAGTGTAGTATCTGTTCCGATGGATACTGCACCCCATAGACTGGTATTGTCTTGGCCTTCAGGTCTGGATTTACGCCGGTCTATTGATTGTCCGTCCTGTGCAGTTCTAGGAGGTCCACCTTCCCAGGCTGTGCCTCCCCTCTTTGGGGAGGACTAAGTTTATTGCTTACTGTCTGAGGCGCCCCTACCGGGGATGCCGACGGGGCTGCCCAGGCAATTTTTAAACCCCACTTTCTCGACCCGACCTTGGGTCACATCTTACTTGTTGGAGTAAGATAAAAACTGGCCTTGTGCCTAACTCCTGGAGAGGAGTAAATCGATACTCATATATAGAAGAAGCACTTGGACTTTCACCAATAGATTGAAGAAGAAAATTGATAGTGTATACACCAGAATGCTAAGAGCTGCTATTAACATCTTCTAGAGACAGCACTCCACGAGAGAGCAACTCCATGCACACCTCCCTCAGATTTCAGCCCTGATCAGAGAGAGTATAGCAGACGCTACTACCGGCCAAGTAAATATTTGTTGCGACTTCTTTTCTTTCTCTGTTTGTTCAACCCTTCTTCTTCTCTGAGATAGAGAAGAAGAGGTTATCTCGTGAAAGCACGTTGGCCGTGATTTGACTCCCTATAAAACAAGTCGCACACTCTCTTTTCACTCTTTTTCTCTTCCGCTTTCCATCCGAACGCATGCAGAGGAGATCGTCGACCCTACCCCCACCGGCTCGACTGAGGAGGTGGGGGGAGGCAAAAGTCAAAAAGTAGGTAACCTCTTTTAATTCCTACCACGAATAACGAACTATTCTTTCAAGCACACACATTACAATTGCCACAAAAATACATCAAACATGCTCGCATATACGCATTCATACAAACATGAACTTAAACAAACCGAACATTTCACTCGTACACGTTCGCACAAACGAAACTTTTCACTCCTTAAAAATGAACTCAACTATTCTCTATAACTGATAGCTCTACAAAATGTCTTAGCCAAATAAATTGTTTTGTTTAATATAAATGTTTTACTCTAATTGTTGATTTTACAAAATACCATTCTTGTGTGTTAGCTTTATTATTACTTCGCTTTCTTTCTAATATAATTTCAGATATAATAATAATGTTTTTCCTTCTTCCTTTTGTTTTATTTTGTTAATTTGATCCAGACGTGGTCGGGCCACTTCGAACAGTGGGAATGACATGCCGCTATAAAGGCATCTCTCCCACAACCTTTGGTCGAATCAACCCCCGGCCATCCGGCCATGAGAGAAGAACCAGATGTGCTGGACATTGCTGGAGGGTTAAAGATAAAATCATCAGCGATGTTCTTCTGCCAACACAGGGATGTGGCTCAGTGGGTAGACCGCACAGAACCTACATGAAACAACAGAAGACTCGCAATGCACCTATGAAGACATACCAGGTGTGATGGAGGATAGAGCGGGATGGCGTGAGTGAGTCAGGATGGTCCATAACATCACCAAGATGATGATGGTGAATGAAATGCAAAAAGCAGAGTCTAAGCAACGTTTCCATTTTGATTGGAGTGATAAAAGAAAAACGAATATAAAATTAAATGTTTATTTTGATGAAACGAATATTGGACAAATCTTGGTTTTTCAGCCTGAATGTGCTGCAGTATACACTGATTAAGCCTTTTTTTAAGTTTGGTAAATTGTGCATACCATAAATGTGTATATTTACAAAAATGGGCAGAAACAATTGTTTGTTCATAAAATATTTCTAAATGAATTAGGATTATGTCAGGTGATATATATATATATATATATTAGTCAGGTTCATATTATATTCCACTAATCATGTTTTTATTTTATTATTTTTTATTTTCACATTTCTAAAAAAAACATAACATTTCTGTAAAATATATTTTTAACGGTCCATTTCATTTGTCTTGTGCCAAACAACATTTTTATGTCAATATTGTCTCTGCAACATTACAAAATCATCAGAAAAATGAACCTGACTTATATTTGCTCTGTTGTCACTAATTAACAATCATCGAGCTGAATCTTTTAAGGAGACTGCAAAGTAAAAGGGCACTGATAGTATATGCTAATACATATATTGTCATTAATAATTATATATATATATATATATATTTTAGTGATCTATTAAAAATTTGTTTTTTTTTAAACTATACCGGAGTTCTTTTCTAAAATATTCTTGTTGCACTCAAAGGGAAGTAATTCTGCATGAACGAATACAGAAATATGTTCCTTCTATTTAAATAATTCCGATCTGGACAAAGTATTTTCTGAAAAAAATTAAATCGAATTGCATTTCATTCTTAACAACATGCTGCAACGACCCACAAGAAAAACTGACGATCCAGAATCAAGTATAGGAAGAAAGCTATCGATGACAAAGAAACGATAAACAGACTGACTTTACTTTATGTATAATCGTTCTTCAAAGGGAACCATTTTAACGACATTTTTATTTTTAAGAGATATGCACAAATACATATCGCTAAATAAAAGACGTTGAATAAGTAACGACACCGATTTGTTTTCATGTTGGCAAGCCAATATTAAAATAAACGGATCAATAGTGGCAGAGAGTGTGTGTGAAATATACAATTCAGGTTTGCTAATCAGAATTGTATATTCACTTGAGTCATCTTGAATTGTTACAAGTGATGCATTTAGTGGGTCACAAAATCGATCTCATTCATCGAGAAAGGAAGATAAATCCCACAAACACCATTAGAAGAGTGGATCAACATAATTCAAATTTAGCCAGACACTTCATCTGTATGGATTTCTACTCGGAAAATTTATGGTGTAAACATAGAAAACGTTTCCTCTGTTCCAGCTGGATTGCAGACTCCTATGTGATTTGGCTTCCGGTAATTTCTTTTAAATGTTCGAACAGAAATATCGTTTAAGGAATATAAAAAGAAGTTCCACATACTTAAAAAAAGTCAGATTTTATGGAAATATATTAGATTTAAAAGACGATTTTGAAGAGGATGGTTGCCAAATTATAATATGGTTAAGCGATATATATCATCAATTTAGGTGCAGCTTTGTAGCCTATATTCTTGGTGGCAGTTCTTTCTGTCTTTACAATTACATTCCATGTTATCTGTCATCATATTTGTGTTGTTTGTTTCTTGTAATATTTTAATGTGTGACCGTATTATAGATATCATCAATTTTTTTCATCCCATTATAGTTCAGTTGCATATCGTCGCGCTTGACCAGCAACACATTTTAATCCAAATGTCTTACTTTTTTAAAGATGTCTAGAGAGCATTAATACTATTTCAAAATTTCGGAGGTTTTCGCCGAGACTAGTACCCTACGAAGGCTTCATAGTCTAGTCTACCCTACTATATCATTTCTAGTTGTGGGTAGGACTGGGATGGATTAATACCTTTCCTACGGGTAGTAGTGAAAGTAATGACTAAGCCGCAACAATATATATATATATATATATATATATATATATATATATATATTATATATATAAGAGAGAGAGAAAGATGGAGAAACATTGTTTCACAGTTCTTCTGTGTGGCTAGAGAAACACATACTTCAAGCCCAGTTTTCTCAACAGGTGAATTTTTTATCCGTTACACTTTCAACATACGCTGCAAAGTAAGTGAAATCTTCATGTTTATATTAAACAATATCAGCAACCGAGAGTGCTTTATGTTTTTACGAAAAGCTATGCAATATTACTAATGGAAAACGGCACCCTCCTTTTACCAGAATGCCTAACCCATGAAAGTGAGTCTGGGAAAGTAAATGTGTGTTTTTTGTTTTTTTTTGCATTCAGTATTGAAATGAGTAATTACTACAAAGTAAACATAGCTAAAAAAAATCAATCTCATACGTAAGCCATCATCCATCGACTTATCGATCAAAACGATGCTCAAAAGACTGGGATGTAGTAAAATGTACGATTTACGTGAGGGTTTTTTTTATTGAGTAAATATATTTTGCAAAGTAAATACGAATGAAATAATCGTGTTATTGTTCGATTACCTTTCAAATGACACCAGTAATTCGAGATATGCACGGAAGTAATTTCCCCAATGAAAATGCTGAGCTAAAGACGTTGTTTTTTTTTGTTTAATTATTATTGAGTCACCACTTATAAAGGCCAAGACCCACTTGAGGATAAGGGATAATAAGACAGAAATGATTGTCAGCCAAAAGTTGAAGAACACTATTAGAGTACTAACATTGATCAATCGTATAAACTAATTATTACTTATGGGTGGGGGGGGGTGATACAAATTTGTTGACATTGGATTTGAAGACGATCAAGTTGTATTCAGAAGAGAAGCAGTTCCGCAGTAATGTGTTCCACAGACGCAAAGTCCTTGCAAAGAAGCTCCGTCCATGAAAATTCCGTCTGACGCTATGGTGGGAGTAAAAAAAATGAGAAACCAAAGATTTGAGCTCAGTCGAGCACCTTACATAGGAATAAGGATAGAGTATTGATTTACTCCTCTCCAGGAGTTAGGCACAAGGCCAGTTTTTATCTTACTCCCACAAGTAAGATGTGACCCAAGGTCGGGTCGGGAAACTGGGGTTTAAAAATTGCCTGGGCAGCCCCGTCGGCATTCCCCGGTAGGGGCGCCTCAGGCAGTAAGCAATAAACTTACTCCTCCCCAAAGAGGGGAGGCGAAGCCTGGGAGGGTGGACCTCCTAGAACTGCACAGGACAGACCCATAGACCGGCGTAAATCAAGCCCCGGAGGTCAAGATGATACCAGTCTATGGGGTGCAGTATCCATCGGAACAGATACTACACTTTGATCTTAGCCAAAAGGCCAAGAAGGATAGAGTTTTATTTACTCCTCTCCAGGAGTTAGGCACAAGGCCAGTTTTATCTTACTCCCACAAGTAAGATGTGACCCAAGACCGGGTCGAGAAAGTGGGGTTTGAAAAGCCAGCGCTCGAGAGGTGAGCACTCTGGCTATTTAAAAATTGCCTGTGCAGCCCCGTCGGCATTCCCCGGTAGGGGCGCCTCAGACAGTAAGCAATAAACTTACTCCTCCCCAAAGAGGGGAGGCAAAGCCTGGGAGGGTGGACCTCCTAGAACTGCACAGGACAGGCGTGCAGTATCCATCGGAACAGATACTACACTTTGATCTTAGCCAAAAGGCCGAGATCTTCGCTAGCAGCATCTCTTCTGTGTAAAAGAGGTTGTAGAGAAGAGAAGAGGTCAACCCCATCCAAACGATTTTGTAGTCGATTTCGTACTCTGTCAAGGCAAACAGGTAGTTTGAGATATAGTAAACAAGTTTGTGCAAGGAGTGTAAGATAATTGAAATGGATGAGAACTCAGATGTGGAGAAAGTATATTTGGATGGCGAGGCTATTGATGTTGTTCAGAATTGTTGCTACTTTGGGGATAAATTTAGAGCAGAGGGGGGAGCTGGTGTTAGGGTGATAGCAAGAAGTAGGAGCGGATGGAGTAAGTTGAGGGAACCTCCGCCATTATGCAAAAGGTTACCGCTGTTGATCGAGTGAATACTCTATATGGCATGTGTTTGTAGTGTGATGATGGATGGAAGTGAAACCTGGTCAGTGAAGGTTGAGGATATGTGTTGCATGGAGAGAAATGATATGAGAATGATATGATGGATGGGTAATGTGAATCTTAAAGACAGGCTTAGATCGGATGACCTCAGAGGAAGATGATTAAATCTGAACACTATAGGAGGATGTGTGCAGAACAGGAACCTTCATTGGTTTAGTCACATTGAAAGAATGGATGAAAGTGTTTGGATTAGTAGGTGTAGAACAGTTGCAGTAGTAGGGTCGGTTGGCAGTGAAAGGCTGAGGAAAAAATGGGAGGAAGTGATGAAGATGGATTTGAGAGAGTGAGAGATAAATAATGTCCTGGCCATAGATTGGTTAGTTTGGAAGTCAATTTGTAAGAGCCGTCCAACATATGCCAGCATGTAAACAGAGGTTAAACCGATGATGATGATGTGTTTAACTTACATCTATTATTGTACCAAACTAGAATATCCGTCTCAACACGCGTAAAGTTAATTTCCCAAGCAGAACAGTTTTGCACCACTTTTATGTCTTTTAACGAAGATCAGAATCCTTATTCCAATTTTGTTCAAAATCCATTACATGATTTTGATTCTAGAAAATGTATCAAATTTAAGGCTTAAACTTAAGGGGTCTTAAGAAGAAATTGAAATTGCTTACTTGGTGTCTAATAACTATGGATCAAATTTAATGCAAATCTGAAATATTTGGATTTTCAAATAGGAGGTTCATATCCCCTAAAACCCCTTTAAAATACTCCAAAGAAATTGAAATTTGGAGAATATGTATTAATTGATATACTTATTGTACAAATTTAACATGGGTGACCTTTTTTTTGGGGGGGGGGGGAGAGGGGGGCACTTTGTACGATAGATGAATGAAGATCAAGACAAGAAAATTAAATAGATGGAATAAAACATGATTATAGTTATTTCTGATAAAAGCAACCAAAAAGTTTATAATTGGTTATACTTAAATTCCACAAAACCTTTCTGGTACATAGCGAAACGGTTCAAGGAATTCATTAACAATCAATTCTAAGTAACAGTATTTTGAAGGCGTAACGGTTAAAGGTGTTGATTAACAATCAGTTCCACATAACAGTCTTCTGGAAGTTGAAGGTTCAATCCTTACTACAGGCGATAATAACTAAAAATAACATTAAAAAATATCACTTCTACCCGGTCATGGTTGACGGAACGAGAACAATCTACCCCCATGGATAAAATAAAGGATTCAGTTCGAAATTCCATATAGGTTCATAAGTTCGAAAAGAAACAGCTGAAGAAGAACGGAGATTTTGAAAATAACAACCAAGATGAGATTGCATTGATTCAATGTTTTAGCAACCTACTTATTTTGTTCTGATTTGAAGATACGATATCAGTTTTGGTTGGTTGGTTTTTGAAGCAATTTGATCTTCATAAAAGTTGCTAGCAAATTGGAACTAGAAGGTAAAAGGTTATGTGAAATTAAGACAGCTTCCTGAAGATATCTGTATCTACAGGTTTTGTAGTGTGTGTGTGTGTGTGTATGTGAAGAGATTTGTCTCCATAAAAAAAATGTTACACATATGTAAAATAGGTCACGAGTATGGATATACAGCAATTGATTTGTGGGTAAACCGAGTTTGAGCATAAACAAATCCTATCTTTAGTTTTTCTTACAATCATGGTAGGTGTGTATGGTGATATCATAATTTGATTTTTTATTCTTGATGCACGAATAATAGTGATACATTTATTAAATGTCATCATTGATTTGCTTGTAAAAATGAGAGAAAGAAAATGATATCCTTTTACAAATAAATCAATTGAAGATAAAAAGAAATGACCAGAGGAATATGATAATCTTAGAAAAAAAAACAAGAAAAAAACAAAAAACAAAAAAACAGAAAAAAACAAGAAAAAAAAAACAAAAAAAAACAAGACCCCCCCCCCAAAAAAAACACTTTGCTGTTTTAGTTTAAAATCTTTTCACTTTTTTTTTCATTAAAAAAAGGCCATATAATTATAAGAATGCAAGTATATGCATATGTTTTTCGTTTTCAAGATTATATGAGAGTGTATGCATACTGGAAATCAAACAGTTTCTCATCAAAAACTATCATCTAATATATAAAGTTGTAGTTAGTGTATGTTTGTTTGTTTGTTCACACACTTCTCAGCTTTTTCGAGATAGACCCCATTAAACATATATTCTGAAACTATATTATACAAGATACTTAGATAAGTATATTTAATTTCGATCAAATGGAGTGCACATTATCGTTAAGTTTGCATTCGCACTTAACTTCTATAAAAAAAAATACAATAATCCATTTTATTTTATTTATAACTAAAACCTATAGAAATTAAAAATTAAGAATAGAAATGTTAATAAGGGGTTCAGGGCTTGGAGCAGGAGTGTACAAAGGCTGTCATTTATTTCTACAAACAGTCGGATTAGCCTGAAGGGGCTTACAGACTATAAATGTACATACATTTATTTCAATTAATATCAATATATACATCCCATTCAACCAAATCATCCTTCAGCCCTACTCCAAAAATTAAACATTAAAAAAATGTAAAATATAAGAACGCAGAAATGTAATATATGTTATGAAGAAAGGACGCAGTGAATCTGAGGGCAGTGAGAGTAGATAAATTGTAGTGGGTAAAAGATGATGCCACTTTCTCTTTGGAAGTTTTTTTATGGGGCGAGTTAGAGTATCCGGAATAAGTATAAGAAATATTGAAAGAAGAAGAAATAAACACACATGAGTGTTTAGACTTATTGGAATGCAGAACAGGTTATCATAAGAAGGTTGTGATTATTTTGTTATTATGTCTTAAAGTGGAGGGCAAAAATCGACTTTACTTTATTATAGAGATATACTGGGTGTAAAAAGGTCATAGGTTTCCTCATTCAATCCCAGGGCAACATCGGGTCTTAGTGTTAATAATATATATAAAGATGCATGAAATCGGATATCAGTGTTGACTGATTTTTGAGCCATATACTGTAGTACATTGATCTCTAGTGTGGTACTTCTATCAAAGAGCATAGATTTTGTATAGATATCTAAGTAGGCACACATCCAACGGAATGTTCATTTATATGGATCTAAATTACAAGAGCACAAAGTTGTGAGCACATAAATATGCATGAATTAGGATGCCCGTGTACACATCACGGGATCAGGCAAATTAGATAATAATGCAGGGAGGGTGCATATCAATGTTTATGTAGACATGCACACATCTGAGAATGTGAATTCGGCTGGCAAGTGCCTTTTTATATTTGTAAACATTAATATGCATGGAATGTGACCTATAAGGTGTACCTGGACATGTTTGCATTCACACATTTTTTGCTGGGGATGGGGCATCCTATCGGATTCCGGTAATTCATCCGAGTTTTCAGAGACTCCAACCGAGAGATCTTTTAAGGATTTTAACCGTTTTGTTAAGTGCAATTGTGTTTATCTCTCTTGCACTTAGTTGACCGGGTATATCCGTTAGGTAGTTTTTCACGTCTTTTTTTATGAGCCCAGTGGCTCCTCTCTTTTTTTTTTTTTTTTTTTTTTTTTTTTTTTGAATAAGGATTTTTCCAAATGCAAGATCATCGCCTGCTATTTAGAGGCTCGGACCGAGTGCTCTGTATAGGATTTTGACCGTTTTCTTCAAGTGCAATTATTTGGATTTCTTTTGCATTTTCCAGATACTTTTACAAAATTTTCTTTATTTATTTAATGAAAACATAATGTAAACATAAGTCTAACCAACATAACATTCTGTCAGAAATATTGTTTTTTGGTTACTTGATTACAAAAATACATGAATACACAAGTTATTGGCAATATTTTTCCAGAAGCTGGCACAGAAGAAATGACTAAACATTAATCATTGAAAGAACTTCATTTTCACTATGGAAGACCATACACATAAGCATCTACTTTGTATTGATATTGGACGTGGGTATATAAAAATAGTGTTAAAATCGGAATTTCCACATTAGAGTAAGCAGAAAAGTGGAAAATTCCATTAGAAGTTTAATATTAGACTTAGAGCTAACGTGTTCACGATGTTGCATTACACACATGAAGTATCCAGTGACACGTAGCAGATAAGCTGATAAAATCTTTCTCTTCTCTGTGAACCATGAAAGAAAGTGGACGTGTTTGCGACAGCACTCCCTCCCCTATAGGGATGGGTTAGGGGAAGACCCACAAGATGTTATGTATGTATACTGGATACTGTAAAATTAAAATTGAAAGAATTTTTAAACCCTAAAGGATTGTATACTGCCATTATGAATAACGTTCAGAAGAATTGTTATTAAAAAGAAAAATAGATGACTGCGTCAAAAGGAAAGTGAAAAAACGGGCAACATCATGACGATGCCTACTACTGTTATGTGTCAGCTACACAACAAAACTCCAGCTGTTTATATGATGAGCCGCTGTCCGGATAATCAGCTGAAGTTAGAGAATTGGTCCACCAAGGTGCTACATTATCATCATCATATTCGGGTTAATATCTGTTTTGCATGCTAGCATGCGTTGGACGGCTTTTAGAAATTAATTTTCAAACTTATCTCTGGTCAGGTTTCTTTTGGAAGTAATTTCCTTAATTAAGGCAAGATTTCTATAGGCCGGATGCTCTGTCTGATACTAACCCAGTGAGGTGATGGAGACCAGTGTTTTCATCAAGACACCATCTCTAGGTGAGTGCATACCTAGGCTAGAGAGCACTTTACTTTCCCTTGAGAAACAGTGAAAAGTTCATGTTTTATCTGCAGTAAAAGGATATTTCCCCTAACAAATTAAGATCGTTGTATGCTATTATCATTAATATCAACGTGATAAACATGAATATGATCAATTTATTGAAGAAAAAAATGCTATCGACCAAGGGAAAAGTCTATCAGGCATATATAAGCAGTGTGATGATATATAGAAGTGAAACCTGAGGGTTGAGGACATGCGCAGCATAGAAAAGAAATGATATGAGAATGATACGATGGGTGTGTAATGTGAGTTTTAAAGACCTGATGATCTTAGAAAAAGATTAAATCTTGAAAGTATAAGGAGATGTGTGCAGAACAGGAGACTTCGTTCGCTTAGTTACTGTTGTATATTTGAATGAGACGACGACAAACGTACAACTTACCTCGTGTGGGGAGCCGGGCACAACGAAAGAAAAGAAAGAGAAGGAGCAATGCGTTTTTATGGGAAGGAAGTACTTCCGTCGGAAACGAAAGTACTTCCGGCGGAGACGGATTGTGGGAAGGAGGCTGCACTATAAGAGCAATCAATGTTTGGGTAAGAGCGGCGGGGCAGTTGCCTGAGAAACACGTAGTGCCGTCGTCTAAAGTGATAGAAGGAAGAAGAGAGAGAACGAAAGGGAAGAAGAAGAAGGAGAGAAAGAGGAATTTATTTTTATTTCGGGTTGCTACCTACTGCCCGAAACTTAAGAACAGTTACATTGAAAGAATGGTTGTGAGTGCTAGGAGTGTAAATGTAGAACAGTTGAGGTAGAAGGGATCGTTAGCTAGGGAAGACCAAGGAAAATATGGTAGGAAGTAATAGAGATGGATTTTAGAGAAAGGGGAATAAATAGAGATCTGACTAGAGATAGGTTAGTTTAAAAATCAATTTCTAAAAGCTGTCCAACACATGCCAGCATGTAAAACAGACGTTAAACCGATGATGATTTCATAATCCGTGAATCAGAATTTTATTTAAATTATTTTCTCTAAATTAATTACGTGGATATTTAACCATCTGACAAATAAGTAATTTCATTTATCACTTAAAAAAATATGTATGGAAAAAGAAACTAAAAAAGACAACACACTATCTCACTCGAAATTATTTGTGTGACTGAAATAGGATTAAACCGATGAAGCATTTAAGGGAAAAAATAAACGATGTAGTCACCACAACTGACACTTTCACGGCCGACGAACAACAGAACAGCCAATTGACACACCATAATACTTTCTATTTCGCTTCTTGCTAAACAATATTTTTCTTTTATATTTCCCAGAAGTCCTTACTGGTGATACCAGATCAGGCTGCCCTGTGGCTCCCTGAGACGAAATTCACCTACATTGACGTGGTTTTTTTTTTTTTTTTTTTTTTTTTTTTGTAAAACTTAATTATGTTCTACAAAACCAAAAACAAAAACAACAGCCCCTCTCCCTTTCTCCCTCCCCTTTTTTATTTTATTTTTAGAACTTGAAGCATAAATCTTTTACTATAATGACCAGATTCGGCATTAAATAACCCAAAAAGGGTTGATATGCCGTAAAACAAAACTACCAAACCAAAAACGATGATTAAACATTTGAAGATATAAAGAACTTGAAGCATAAAAACTTTCACTATAATGACCAGATTCGGCATTAAATAACCCAAAAAGGGTTGATATGCCGTAAAACAAAACTACCAAACCAAAAACGATGATTAAACATTTGAAGATATAAAGAACTTGAAGCATAAAAACTTTTACTATAATGACCAGATTCGGCATTAAATAACCCAAAAAGGGTTGATATGCGGTAAAACAAAACTACCAAACCAAAAACGATGATTAAACATTTGAAGATATAAAGAACTTGAAGCATAAAAACTTTTACTATAATGACCAGATTCGGCATTAAATAACCCAAAAAGGGTTGATATGCCGTAAAACAAAACTACCAAACCAAAAACGATGATTAAACATTTGAAGATATAAAGAACTTGAAGCATAAAAACTTTTACTATAATGACCAGATTCGGCATTAAATAACCCAAAAAGGGTTGATATGCCGTAAAACAAAACTACCAAACCAAAAACGATGATTAAACATTTGAAGATATAAAGAACTTGAAGCATAAAAACTTTTACTATAATGACCAGATTCGGCATTAAATAACCCAAAAAGGGTTGATATGCCGTAAAACAAAACTACCAAACCAAAAACGATGATTAAACATTTGAAGATATAAAGAACTTGAAGCATAAAAACTTTTACTATAATGACCAGATTCGGCATTAAATAACCCAAAAAGGGTTGATATGCCGTAAAACAAAACTACCAAACCAAACCAAACTACCAGAAGTCCTTAATCCGGCTGTTTCAGAAATTAAATTCACATATGCCTATGCAAACTGCATCATTTTCTCAACATCTTGACCTTTCAATTGTGTGTGTTTATGCTATTGATGTAAATTAATCTCATCTGGTTAATGCGAGGCTCAGGTTCTAATCACACCAGAAGCAGCTTTCTCTATACAGGACATATTAGTGAATTCTTTTTATGGTGGGCAAATGATGTCTTCTCTCACACTGATGGCCTGCATACCAAGTAAAAATGGACCTTTTTTGTCGCGAATACGGCAATCACACTCATCCCCTCCCTGACACCAGCTCGTCATTTCTATCACACTCATCCTTTGTCTCATGATCACACAAATAACCGTCCGGGTATGGGCTTATTCCAGGTTCAACTTTGAAGGGGGATTGTCTAAACTCAGAGCTGTTGAGCTTGGTAATTAAGTTCTTAAGTGAATCGTTGGTCTTTCATTGTGAATACGGTAATCATCCTCACCCCCTCCGTTAGTCCAATTCTGGCCCTGATTCATCACTTTAACTACAGAAAATGTGCATACAAATAATACGATAGTCAAATTAATAATTTAGAAACCTATGCGGAAAGAAAATTACGAAAATAAAACGGAACAAATAAAATAACAATTTTCTTTTTGAAATAAAGTTTGCGATTCAAAAAGCCCGACCAATATAAAGCTTCTTTTTTTTCAATTAAATAAGCTTTAAAAAAAAAATATGATTACTTAGAAATAAATTGATTGTAGACTTTTTGTTTCAGTTTTCTTTATTATTCCCATCTTGAAATTTTACATCATCTAAGATTCTAGTGCGTCTTAGAATATGTCAAATTTCAATGTCAAAATCAAATCTTCTAGTGCTTCTTATAATATGTCAAATTTCAATGTCAAAATCAAATCTTCTAGTGCTTCTTATAATATGTCAAATTTCAATGTCAAAATCAAATCTGCTAGTGCTTCTTAGAATATGTCAAATTTCAATGTCAAAATCAAATCTAGTACTTCTTAGAATATGTCAAAATCAAATCTTCTAGTGCTTCTTATAATATGTCAAATTTCAATGTCAAAATCAAATCTTCTAGTGCTTCTTATAATATGTCAAATTTCAATGTCAAAATCAAATCTTCTAGTGCTTCTTATAATATGTCAAATTTCAATGTCAAAATCAAATCTTCTAGTGCTTCTTATAATATGTCAAATTTCAATGTCAAAATCAAATCTTCTAGTGCTTCTTATAATATGTCAAATTTCAATGTCAAAATCAAATCTGCTAGTGCTTCTTAGAATATGTCAAATTTCAATGTCAAAATCAAATCTGCTAGTGCTTCTTAGAATATGTCAAATTTCAATGTCAAAATCAAATCTTCTAGTGCTTCTTAGAATATGTCAAATTTCAATGTCAAAATCAAATCTAGTGCTTCTTAGAATATGTCAAAATCAAATCTAGTGCTTCTTAGAATATGTCAAAATAAAATCTAGTGCTTCTTAGAATATGTCAAATTTCAATGTCAAAATCAAATCTTCTAGTGCTTCTTAGAATATGTCAAATTTCAATGTCAAAATCAAATTTTCTAGAGCTTCTTAGAATATGTCAAATTTCAATGTCAAAATCAAATCTTCTACTGCTTCTTAGAATATGTCAATTGGCAGATGCGCATAAGGAGGAACGCTGGCTTCCGGTGGAAAAAGCTTGAAGAAAGTGTCTACGGATGCCTGAAAGTGATACAACAATTTTTTTTATTCATATTAATTTCAGACTTTCCTTTTTTTATATTAATTTCAGATATTTCTAATAATTAACATAATACAGACTATTTGAAAAATAATTTATTTGTTTTTATTCGATTGTTTTCAAAACATTTTTTTTAATAATAGTGAAAACCTTTTTTCTTGGAAATGGATTAACTTCCGGAATGAAACTTTTTTCTTAGAAATGGAATTAACTTCTGGAAATTCACTCCGCTAATCTAATAGGCAGCATATTAATTCTGCTAATCTTATCAACAGCTATGGAAAAAATCGCGGATGACGTTATGCCAGCCGTTGAATTATGTGTTATGAACATAAACTTGGAAGAATTAACAGTCAAAACGACTGATAATTTGAACACAATAAAGTGGTTGGCACGCCACTGACTGATCAGCAACAGTTTAATGTGCCAGAAATGTCATCGTCCATGGCGGATGAAGTTACAAATAAGAAAAGATAAAATTGACGACTACATATGGGCTTGCCCTAAATATAAAAAAATACAGAGTGTATGGGTTGGCTCTTTTTTTGATGGTGCCCATTTAGTGTCAAACAAAATTTTGAAAGTCATGTATTGGTGGTGCTTGCAAGAGCCGCAAGTACATGTTACGAAAGAGACTGGCGTATGTAGGCGGAGTTTGGTGGACTGGTACAGCTTCATGCGCAAAATTTGGTCGACAATCCTCTTGAGATGGGTGGACCTTGTAGAACCATTGAAATTGACGAGAGTAAATTCATGAACCGCAAATATAACCGCGATATATTTCGAGAACGTCAATCGGTTCTCGGCATGGTCGAGCGAGAAACAAATGCGACGATGATGGTACCAGTCGACAAGAGAGATGCAGAAACTCTTTTACCCATAATTCGGCGCTATGTTCGCCCAGGTACCCGCATCATAACGGATGGCTGGTGAGCCTATCATGCCCTACCGAATCATTTTGTGGTCAACCACACATACAACTTTGTGGATCCGGACTACCCTACAATCCACATAAATCGTGTGGAAGGAAGCTGGGCTCATTGCAAATTAAAATTTAAAGTGATGAGCGGGACTAGCCCAGAAAACTTCAATGGTCACCTACAGGAATTTCTGTGGTGCCGCCAAATGAAAACAAATTTCTTCGGCAATATACTGTATTGGATACGATATTATTATAACGTTTAATAAAATATTTGCCAAAAAGCATTATTTTCACTAAATATTTAAAAAAAAAACATTGAATGAAAAAAAATCACATTCCGTTGCTCAAAAAAATTATTTCTGAAAAAAAAAAAAA
>OY744524.1:7002033-7004533 GCA_963556195.1 Sepiola atlantica
GGAGTCTGGAATCATGAATCACATATGGAATCGCAGAATCATGCAATACATATTTGTATGGGGTCTGGAATCATGAATCACATATCATGGAATCGCAGAATCACGCAATACATCAGAATCATGCAATACATATTTGTATCGGGTCTGGAATCATGAATCACATATGGAATCGCAGAATCATGCAATACATATTTGTATGGGGTCTGGAATCATGAATCACATATGGAATCGCAGAATCATGCATTACATATTTGTATGGGGTCTGGAATCATGAATCACATATCATGGAATCGCAGAATCACGCAATGCATCAGAATCATGCAATACATATTTGTATCGGGTCTGGAATCATGAATCACATATCATTGAATCGCAGAATCACGCAATACATCAGAATCATGCAATACATATTTGTATGGGGTCTGGAATCATGAATCACATATCATGGAATCGCAGAATCACGCAATACATCAGAATCACGCAATACATATTTGTATGGGGTCTGGAATCATGAATCACATATCATGGAATCGCAGAATCACGCAATACATCAGAATCACGCTGGTAAAAAAAATGTCGTACTTTGTAGACTTATATGTATTTACTTTTATTTTGTTTAATCCTTTGAAATCTCTGTATTCAGAAAACTATCAGACAAGATCGTGTGTGTGTTTTTCTCGCCTATACGTAACTTTGATAAATACACGTTTAATTATCTTTTACTCACTACTTTCGCCCACTCGCTATCAGTTTGAAATTTGATTCCGATTCACTATTTTTAAATCATTGCTACTAACAAATCTACTACTACTACTACTACTACTAATAATAATAATACTAATAATAATAATAATACTACTAATAATAATACTAATAATTATACTACTAATAATAATACTAATACTACTACTACTACTACTAATAATACTAATACTAATAATACTACTACTAATGATAATACTAATAATAATAGTTATAAGTAGGGAATATTTTCGTGTTTTTTAATTCTTTTTTTTTTTCTAACAAAGTTCACCCTAAACAAGGCAGGCCGCCACTGTAGACGTAAGGGGCTATTGAGAAAAAGGGTGAAAGTTTTTTTGTTGTTTTTTTGGGGGGGGGGGGGGGTCAACCTAAATTGGGAGCTGCACAGCGAGATGTCTGTTTACATTAGTTTTAAATTTCTGTATGTCAGTACCGTCAGGAAAACAGGAAGCAGGGAAGGAGTTCCAGAGTCCAGCAGCACGAGGAAAGAAGCTTTTGGAATAGAAAGCTCTTCAGCATCTGGGGATCTCCACAGTGTATGGATGGGATTTGGCAGATTTGTTGGGTTGGTCTAGTGAATTTACGTCGTGGCGGTACCAGAGCAGCAAGCTCATCAGAGCACAATCCATTATATTAAAAGTGAAGGAAATTAGTTCCTTTATGTCTCGTTATTATCATTTATTAAAGTTTGTTTTCTCATCAAAGATTCAATCTGCATACGTGATTGTTATTTCCTTTCTTTTTCAGTATTATCGGTTATTATTAAGATTAAACCTCCCCTTCTTTGCTCCTAAAAATTGCAATTTGCATACATGATTACTGAAACGAACTAGACACATGTACCTGTTATTGCATACATTAAGCAAATATTTATTGAAATCAAATATAAAAGAGAAAAACTAAAACGAATTAAAAATTTTATTTAAAAAAAAAAAAAAGTTCTAAACATGACAACATTTTGAATCATTTTTGTGTAAGCCCTCCACCTGGAAAAATCCCTAACCCTAACCTGTAAGCCCTCCACCTGGAAAAATCCCTAACCCTAACCTGTAAGCCCTCCACCTGGAAAAATCCCTAACCCTAACCTGTAAGCCCTCCACCTGGAAAAATCCCTAACCCTAACCTGTAAGCCCTCCACCTGGAAAAATCCCTAACCCTAACCTGTAAGCCCTCCACCTGGAAAAATCCCTAACCCTAACCTGTAAGCCCTCCACCTGGAAATATCCCTAACCATAACCTGTAAGCCCTCCACCTGGAAAAATCCCTAACCCTAACCTGTAAGCCCTCCACCTGGAAAAATCCCTAACCCTAACCTGTAAGCCCTCCACCTGGAAAAATCCCTAACCCTAACCTGTAAGCCCTCCACCTGGAAAAATCCTAACCCTAACCTGTAAGCCCTCCACCTGGAAAAATCCCTAACCCTAACCTGTAAGCCCTCCACCTGGAAATATCCCTAACCCTAACCTGTAAGCCCTCCACCTGGAAAAATCCCTAACCCTAACCTGTAAGCCCTCCACCTGGAAATATCCCTAACCCTAACCTGTAAGCCCTCCACCTGGAAAACTGTCTTCACACCAGCAATGTCGGGTACATAGAGTTAGTTATTTGTAAAAGGTTGATCTCTTATTCTAAGCTATCGCTATTATTTAGAAAACGAGTAAAGAAAATATGGGGGAAAAAATTAACCTTCGCCAGTGTTCGCACTATTATTCCTATTCTTATAAAACAACGTCTGAAT
>OY744524.1:7009533-7102033 GCA_963556195.1 Sepiola atlantica
TCTACCGCATATTACCGAGTTGTTTGAGCTGTCTTTTGAACTTGTTTTCCTTTTTTTCCTTCTTAAGTGATTTCAACTGGGTCAAACCCCTGTGGGGTATTGTCATTTGTTGAGGTCAATATCTTAGGTGTGTATCTCCCCTGATGAACTGCCTAGCAAGGTGCTTCATAGGTAGCGAAACACGTGTAGGGGACTATAGCTTTACAAAATGAATAAATAAATAAATAATAAAATAAAAGATCGTTTCGTTGTGATGAATCCTCTCCAGAAGAAAAACAAAAAGAATATATTGATAAACTCTCGAAATATATATATATATATATATATAGTGATTGTTTATATTCGAATGACTAAAAAAGTCAGTCTTTAATCAAATCATTTATTCTTATTTTTGCATGGCAGAATTGTTGATGGTCTTACAATTGTTTCTTAATGAGTAAAATGCAGCCAAAGTCCGGAAGGTGAGGAGTGTAAAGCCAGCGCCTCTAAAGAAACAGCACTATGACCTTTTAAAATTGGCCTGAGTAGTCCCGTCGGCATTTCCCGGTCAAGGCGCCTCAGGCAGTAAGCAATAAACTTACTCCATCTCAAAGAGGGCAGGCAAGGCCTGGGAGGGTAGACCTAGGACTAGCTAGGATGAATACCTTAGTTGGACAAATAAAAAATGCCACCGAAATGGCCTGTTTTTTTGCGGACTGATTGTCGAGATCGAAACCTCGACTGGTATGTCCCTTCATCTCAAATGAATGGAAGAGAAAGAGAGTGAAGAAAGAAAGTGATCAAAAAGAGACTAATTTCGACTTCATTTTTTATTCAACTGGCATTGCACACTTACTTTTTCCTGATTCAAACAATTTAACAGGTCATTTTTTCTAGTTTACTATAGAAATAAATATGGCTACTATAGAAATAAAAATGGCTACTATAGAAATAAATATAGCTGCTATAGAAATAAATATGGCTGCTATAGAAATAAATATGGCTACTATAGAAATAAATATGGCTGCTATAGAAATAAATATGGCTACTATAGAAATAAATATGGCTACACCAAATGGGGTTTAAGGCAACGAGTCAAATGTAGCAGTTCATGAGAAATCTACTCATGGTTAGGATATTAAACTACATTCAGTTGTTAGGCTCCAATTTGGAAGCTTTGCAGAGTATGGGACCATCCATTAGTTGTCATTAGTTCCAGATCTAGTGGTAGTACCATTAATCTTCAAAACATTAGTATGCAAAATGTACATGCAGTTACATCATAAAATGTCCTAACGAGGGTTGATAGTTCAAAAAAATGCCCCCTTTAATTCTCTTTTTACAATTATTTCTGAATTCATCCAATATTTTTGAATTCATCTAATTGTTAATCCAATATTTCTGAATCCATCTAATTGTTCTATCTAATATTTCTGAATCCATCTAAATGTTCATCCAATATTTCTGAATCCATCTAATTGCTCATCCAATATTTCTGAATCCATCTAATTGCTCATCCAATATTTCTGAACCCATCTAATTGCTCATCCAATATTTCTGAATCCATCTAATTGTTCATCCAATATTTCTGAATCCATCTAATTGTTCATCCAATATTTCTGAACCCATCTAATTGTTCATCCAATATTTCTGAATCCATCTAATTGTTCATCTAATATTTCTGTATTCATCTAATTGTTCATCTAATATTTCTGTATTCATCTAATTGTTCATCCAATATTTCTGTATTCATCTAATCGTCTTAAAATGTTATACTCTATTTCTTTTCTTAATATGACCTGCTAAATTGTATTACTCGATTAGCAAATAAAAAAAACAATTGGTTAATAGATCTAGTTTTTGAAATCTGGTTTGGTAATAAGATCCCAGATTGAAGAAAAATATTAATAAAATCTCCATAGTTACAAATTCCATTAATTATCTTGAAAGTCTCAATTAAATCATATCTTATTCTTCTTCATAGTAAAGTAGTTAATCCTATTTTTTTCCAATTTCTCATATTTATAATTATGTACATATTTGTCATAGGATTTTTGAACTGATTAATAAGATTACCACAATTATAAATATCAAATATGTTAATAAGATTTGTAGAAAGAAATCCAAGAGAGTGCTCAATTATTTAAAATCGTTCTAAATTTTTCTATTTAAATTTCAGCAAAGAAAACAATGAACCAACACTTTGGACACATAAACATAATATAGTTTGATACAATAAGACTAATTGTTATGGATTTGGGGAGGATCAAATACGCTATTTAAGGAGAACCTGTACGAAATTTCAAAGTGAACCCTTCACTCAATCCACAGGAGTAAATTGTCCTCATTCCGTCGGCCATGGTGAAGTAAAAAAAATGTTGATTTTCGTAAATCCTACTTATTATCCTCCAAGTTTCACATCGATTTCAAATTTTGACTAAGAAGTTAATCAGTTTGAAAAGATGCACCTGATGAAGGTCGGAGGTTACATCGGTTGAAACATTGTGAATATAACAACCATAGTGGTCAAAATAATCCAAATAATGCAAATTATCAATCATCGTCTAAAATATTCTGAAACATATTGAAGATGTTATCCAAATATGTTAATTAACAATCACTTCTAAGTGACACTTTTTGCTGGACGTTTAATGTTCAATCCTTACACAGGCGATACTAATTAAAAATAACATAAAAATTAACATTACAACTCGGCAATGGCTGACAGAATGAATACAATCTACCCTCATGGATTAAATAGAAGGTTCAGTTGGAAATTCCGTATAGGTTCTTGTTGTGAAGTAGTCCAACAGTAAAAAGAAGTCGAGTCGAAGTTGGGTTAAGATAACAAGTGTATTAACATAAAAGGTACAAAGGTAAGGAAACTGACTGACACTCGGCTAGACAGTTACACTACTGTCTTTTTTCTCCCTGGTGATTGTCTACTCGCACCATTTATAGTGAGAACCGGTGTAGTTTCTCTTCTGTTAGAACGGCCGGTGTAACAGTTCTAGAGTTCGACACAAAGATTCCCAAGTTTGAAAATATTATCTCAAAGAAGCTCGGAGATTATATCGTCCGAAACGTTGTGAATATAACAACCAAGATGAGAACAGTAGTCTGAATGATCCAAATAAAGCAGATTATAAATCCTCATCTAAAAAATTCCGAAACACACCATCGTAGTGGTATGAAAGGTTGGGTTCATTGGGCAGAAAGCATTTCTTCTTTTATAATTTAGTGATGTATGAATTCCTTGCATCGAGATAACTGAAAAGATTATCAATGAATTTGTATTGATTCGATAAGAAAAAAAAAAAAATTTTTTTTAGGAGATGGAGACATTATCTGAGATAAAGATCGACACAGTAGAACAGAACAGAATGGTCTGTGCCTGAACTTGCATGGTAGTTCGTATCTCTATCATATTTGCTAGGCTGCCGCGTCAGAAATGAACACTCACCCGTAAACCGATGGAGCCCCAGTCATATTTCTTGGGTGGTTAGACATTGATTTACTTTGTTTCCGTCCAAGAATATGTTTAGTTAAAAAAAAGAAAAAAAGAATTTCGACCCCACCCCAATTATACTACACTACTTCCACACCTCTCAAAAAAGGAGGAGGAAATGCCTGGGAGGATGGGATCATGAAAACAGAACAGATACTACACTACCTCCACACCTCTCAAAAAAAGGAGGAGGAAATGCCTGGGAGGATGGTATCATTAAAACAGAACATATACTACACTACCTCCACACCTCAAAAAAGGAGGAGGAAATGCCTGGGAGGATGGTATCATGACAACAGAACATATACTACACTACCTCCACACCTCAAAAAAGGAGGAGAAAATGCCTGGGAGGATGGTATCATGACAACAGAACATATACTACACTACCTCCACACCTCTCAAAAAAGGAGGAGGAAATGCCTGGGAGGATGGTATCATGACAACAGAACATATACTACACTACCTCCACACCTCAAAAAAGGAGGAGGAAATGCCTGGGAGGATGGTATCATTAAAACAGAACATATACTACACTACCTCTACACCTCTCAAAAAAGGAGGAGGAAATGCCTGGGAGGATGGTATCATGACAACAGAACATATACTACACTACCTCCACACCTCAAAAAAGGAGGAGAAAATGCCTGGGAGGATGGTATCATGACAACAGAACATATACTACACTACCTCCACACCTCTCAAAAAAGGAAGAGGAAATGCCTGGGAGGATGGTATCATTAAAACAGAACATATACTACACTACCTCCACACCTCAAAAAAAGGAGGAGAAAATGCCTGGGAGGATGGTATCATGACAACAGAACAAATACTACACTACCTCCACACCTCAAAAAAGGAGGAGAAAATGCCTGGGAGGATGGTATCATGACAACAGAACATATACTACACTACCTCCACACCTCAAAAAAGGAGGAGAAAATGCCTGGGAGGATGGTATCATGACAACAGAACATATACTACACTACCTCCACACCTCAAAAAAGGAGGAGAAAATGCCTGGGAGGATGGTATCATTAAAACAGAACATATACTACACTACCTCCACACCTCAAAAAAGGAGGAGAAAATGCCTGAGAGGATGGTATCATGACAACAGAACATATACTACACTATGCCCCTGAATTGAGCATTTAAGGATAGTACATTAGTCTGAAATAGTATATACTATACTATTTCACAATAAGTACAATAGTCTTAAATAGTATAGTTTTGGCTTCAGACAGACAGACAGATACATTTTCTCCATTATTAATAGATATATACTTTTAAACAATGCAGCTAGTGGAAGTTCTGATAGCTAATTCAATTTATCATCATAATAGACACGACAGCAGACTATCACATGAAGTTGCACGTTATTTTTTTGTGTGTATACAGATAATAGATCAAGAAATTGTCTTTATACACACTAGGATAGATCGCTTTTCAGCTTCTGAGTATCACAATATGTCCATGTAGAGAAAGTTGCGAATCGGTCAATTGTGAGTACCGACACCAAAAATTAGATTTCTAACGCCCCTGCATTTTTTTTTTTAAGGAGGGGTAACTTAGATTATTGTTCTATATTTATGTTAATAGCGGCAGGACTGGGGCATCAGTTACGTCAAGTTTTTGCGAAAGTTTGATTTTTGGTAGCATTTTGAAGCTTAGGGTCTAAGTAACAATTTTTGTCCGAGTGGACAATGATCACATGGAGTGTTCGTAGGATTTAGTGGCAGCTATCTTGAATTTTACCATTTCGGGACAAATAAATACTCTGATGTAGTGAGAAATGGTTTTATATGATTCCTTGACCATGAACACCTGGGTATAGACACCAAATTCATGTTTCTAGGTTTCGAGAGAAGAAAGAGGTACGGTGTAATTGAGACCTTCAGACGAATTAATTAAGAATCAATAAATAATGTCACAGGCTGCATGCAGATGTTTATCGAACCGCAACGAACCAACTGAGAAATACAAGGGTGTTAAGCATTGTAAAGTCGGTTAGATCAGTTTACGTCATCAAACAAACAAAAAAATGTCAACGTATGAATAATATAAGTGTGACGTCACAATGGGACTGGGTCATCATGTGTCTGGTTTGAATACCAGGTGCGTCAGCTTGCACAATCAGTGAAAAGGTGGATGACTAACCGTACGAATATGAGCACCAGATTTTGGGCTCTTCTAGAAAATTCTTCCAGTTATTCTGAGTCACATCTCGGGAATAAATTGCTGACATAAATCGACAAGAAGATACGAAAAAACATAACATAAATAGAAGATCAAGTTGTAATTCGTTCAATAAATACACAGTTCAGCATTTGACGAAATGTGAATATTAGATTTAAATTTAAAAGTTCATGAAAACCTTTTTCAACCATCAAATATGGAAAGACTATATTCGGAACATCAGTAAGTTTATCGGATGTAATTCTATTTTCTCAAACTTTTCTGCAACTTTTAATTCCTGATTAAATGTCGCAATGAAGTCGCTTCCCCGACTGCAAAATTTTTTCTTCATTCTTGCGTGTGTCAAACATCAAACGGAATTTCCATGATCAGAGTTTCTTTCCAAGAACTTTCTATCTGTGAAACACGTTCACACAAGATTGCTTCACTGAAAACTACAACATGGTCATTTTCAAATCTAACGTCAAGAAATACTTGCCATAAACCGTCGTCACAAGTAATCACATTTCATTCATCATCATCATCATCACATTCAGTTCAACGTCCTTTTCACATGATGGCATGTGTTGGACGGCTTTTAGAAATTCGTTTCCAAACTAACCTATCTCTGGCCATGTCATAATCTCTCAGTTCCATTTTTATCACTTTCTTCCATTTTTGTTTTAGCCTTTACCGTTGAACTGAACCTGCTACCTCAACTGTTCTACATCTACTAACCCAAGAACTCTCATCTATTCTTTCAACATAAGTCATATCATCGAAGTCTACTCTTCTGCACACATCTCTCTATACTGCCCAGATTTTATCTTCCTCTGAGGTCATCAGAACTAAGCCTGTCTTTAAGAATCACATTACAGATCCATTGTATCAACCACCTATCATTTCTCTCCATGCAACACATGCCCTCAACCCTCAATGGCCAGGTTTGATTTCCATACACCATCACACTGTGTACACATGCCTGATACATTCGTCCCTTTGTCGACAGTGGTAATGCTTTACTGGTTATTAATAGCAAAAGTTCTCTTAACTTACTCCATCCACTTCTAATTCTTGCAATCGCATGAGTACCTGCTCCACCCTGTGCTCCAATTGTAACACCAAGGTAATAAAACTTCTCGACAATCTCAATAACCTTGCCATCCAGATATATTTTCTCCACATCTGAGTTCTCATCCATCTTCATTGTCTTACACTTCTTGAACATAAACTGGTTATCCTCTCTCAACCTTCCAGTACTTCCACTGCACTTCTTGTGTACCCAATGATTACAGGTACCACAAAAAAATTGAATTGCACCTGACTTCCTTTCCACAAACTGAGAAGGGGAACTCTCCTCTTTTTGAGGAGCTTTTCAACACTACGACCGCTAATCATCATTTTGGTCTTGGTAAAATTCACTCTCAAACTTTCACTTTCCATAGAATTCCTTCAAGTGTTTAACTTAACAAGTAGGTCATCCATTGTTTCACAGACAAGTACTAAATCATTAGCACGCAGCATCTCTTCCAGACAACCCGTATGGAACTCTCTGGATAATGCTTCGAAGACACGGACTAGGTCCCAAACCCTGATGTACTCCTACTTTAACATAAAAGCTGTCACTAATTGTGCTGTTAATTCTAACACGACTTTGAGCATTTCTGTACATTGCTTGAACAACATTCACCAACCACTCGTCTGCCCCTAGTTTACATAAAGCCCACCAGACAATCATCCCCAACCGTATTATTCAATTAGATTCTTCGAAAAATCAAAACCTTACTTCTACGTTTTATTTCCCTCCGAAATTGATCCTAGAAGGCGGTGGCTGAGAGACAATTGTGTTGAGAACAAAGATTACCACTGCTGAAGAATTATGTTTTCAAAGAGTAATGTTTTCTATGAGTAAGTTTCCTACTCTGACTTCAAAATTTATTTCTAAGAGTAATGTTTTCTAAGAGTAATGTTTTCTAAGAGTTATGTTTTCTAAGAGTTATGTTTTCCAAGAGTAATGTTTTCTAAGAGTAATGTTTTCTAAGAGTTATGTTTTCTAAGAGTTATGTTTTCTAAGAGTAATGTTTTCTAAGAGTTATGTTTTCCAAGAGTTATGTTTTCTAAGAGTTATGTTTTCTAAGAGTAATGTTTTCTAAGAGTTATGTTTTCCAAGAGTAATGTTTTCTAAGAGTTATGTTTTCTAAGAGTAATGTTTTCTAAGAGTAATGTTTTCTATGAGTAAAGGATGATTGTTATGCCGTAAAACAAAACTAACTCTTCTAAGATGTTTTCTAGGAGTAATGTTTTTCCGCTAGCAATGTTTTCTAAAAGCTGTTTTCTAAGAATATAAAATAATTATCCTACCTATAGGATTCCATTTGACAACTTTATTCAGCATTAGATGGTTGATATGCCGTAAAACAAACCGAACTAAACCTAATGCGAAGACCAGTTATTTAAAATGTTTCAAATATTGATTTTATTTTGTAAATGATGACATAATAAACAAGCCCATTTGGCATAATGGACCGGGAGAGCAGGGTTCAATCCTCGGTTGAATCATAGCAAAGACTGAAAAAATTGTAATTGATGTTCCTTGCTAAACACTCGACATTATAAGATGAGAATCAAAGGAAAGTAGAGCAATCCTGGGAAAGAAGTGACGCCCTCCCTTACATCTCGGTTAGTAGATAATGAAAAGGGAGCCTTCGGGTCGCCCTCGACTATGGTCGATCACTTTTAAAAAATATTTTTTGTATACAATTTGTTCAAGGATTAATTTGTTTTGTAGGCATATATTTCGTAAATTGTCTACAATTGATACATTCTATTTTTTTTATTTATTTAACAAATTTTTTTTTAACATAGTTCATCCCAAACAAGGCAGGCCGCCACTGTAGGCGTAAAGGGCTACTGAGAAAAAGGGTGAAAGTTTGGGGAGGGGGTCAAACTAAATTGGGAGCTGTGCAGCGAGATGTCTGTTTACATTAGTTTTTAATTTCTGCATGTCAGTACCGTCAGGAAAACAGAGAGTAGGGAGGGAGTTCCAGAGTCCAGCAGCACGAGGAAAGAAGCTTTTGGAGTAGAAAGCTCATCGGCATCTGGGGACCTCCACAGTGAATGGATGGGATTTGGCAAATTGTCAGGTTGGTCTAGTGAATTTGCGTCGTGGGGGCACCAGAGCAGCAAAAAAATGTATATTATCATTATTATTGAATTTAAAAAAAAGTAAAATTGTTAAAATGTTTTTTATTAGCTCATATGCCTGATGTTTCGGTCAGTGAGAACTTCCTCAGAGTACATATGGTGAGTGGTGTGAACCAATTTATAAAACAACAGCCAATTTGAAAATAATTTTTTTTGTTTGGAAAGGTGTAGAGTGACATCAGATAGAGCGTCATGTTAAAACCATTCTTTTCAGCTGCTAGTGTAATTGGAGTGCTGAAAGCACACTTGGTCCGATTTTAATATAATTTGGAAACAATTTGTTTGAATACAAAACAATAGAGCAGCAAGTTCATCAGAGCACAATCCATTGAAGTACTTGTAAAACAGGCACAAGGAAGTAACATTACGGCGGTGGGACAGGGGCTGGAGCTTGGTGGATAGTGAGGGACCTATTAAGTTGGCAACTCTTTTTTGGACCTTGTCCAAGAGAGAGAGACTAGTGAATGATACACCAGCCCAGATGTGGCAACAATACTTCATGCATGGGTGGATGGTGGCTTTGTAGAGATATAGGATGATGTCAGGTAATCTGACAGGTACTACCACTTCGGATCAGAGTGGACCTGAGAGTAATGGCAACTAAGGGGTGATTCTATACTCCCCATGGCTCCCAAATTGGGGCCTTACTAGCAGGTGAACTGGTCAAACCGAAGCCGCAATGTAATATAAGCGACTGAGTAGACAAAGGGGTATTCTTTAGCTTCATTATGTCTTCTGTTTTAGAGAAGGATTAGATTACTCTGTGTCCCATCTGTCTATTGGGCCACGGTGTAGACATGTGACTTCTCACTTGAACGGTTATGTCGGCCAGTGTGTGCGCTCTTTTATGTACTAAGACACAGAAATCAAGAGAAAGCATTTAGTTTGCATAAATTACTGTCTCATGTGAAAGTAGGTAGCACACAAGCAACACATACTAGTGCGTTTTTGATATATATATATATCCGAAACTAGCTCCATTTGCCAACACTTAAAAAAGCATGACTGTCTCCCTTCTCAATACAGAGAAATCTTAGTCAATAATACAAATATATTACACCACGATACCAACATTAAAAGGCTGAAGATTCTTGAGGCCCTTTACATAAAAACGAAACGCCCTACAATCAATAACATTGTTTATGAGACTAGTCACAACATTTTGAAGTGTCTAGCTTAGTAATCAACGTTATTAAATTCCTAACCATTAAACAACTACACGTTTGAATTTTAAACGCTCTTAAAACATGGTCAATTTTTTTTTTTTTTGCGCTTAAGAAATCAAACTCTAACTTCACACCCCTTCGAACATAATCACGCCCTTGTAACTTTTCAATACTTTAGACGCTCCTTTTTTTTTTTAAGTTGTATGAATTAAAAAATAAAAATGAAATAAAAAAATAAATATAAATAAATAAATTAATAAAAATAAAAAATAAATGAATAAATAGAATAAATAAATAAAATAAAAAGTAAAGACATACTCTTTTCCTCTCTTTACATTCTATAAATACATATTCTTTTTTTCACACTAACACGCCTGAAGATGATTTGAGGATATCAAATCGAAAGTACTCGCAAAGAAGATGGAACAACAAAACTACGGAAACTTCATACACCAGTTTGATCGAGGTACGAAGTTGACCATTCGGAAAATGGAAAAAATTTTAAAAAAGATCACAAAGCAGAAACACTCCGTGCTATTCAACAACGTTTGCCTAAATGAAAACTTGCTGCCTAAATACACACAATATATATATATATATAATTATTTAATTAATATATACTCATCCTCAGACACCTGTTTTTGCCGTATCGCAGCTCTTGAGTGTAGCTAGATATGGCAAGTATTTCTATGCTGAAATTAGAAACTCGATCATCAGATCACTTGCAACTGTGATCAGCAGTCAGGCATCTTATCACCATGTTATTCTATTTGCCGACAACAGGAGAGATTATAGCACACATTTATTTATTTGATTTTTTTCATATTTAATATATATGAATAGAGAGCTTTAAAAATAAGGATATCAAAAAACGTGTCTGACGCATATAAATATGCAGAACCGATATGAAATTAAATAAACAAAATCAGATTACCTGGCGATCCTTGTTTGGTGAGCAGTAAACTTCTGTATATATATATATATATCGTACATGTATTGTATATGCTTGATTGATAGTGAATCTGTGTAGGTGTCCATGTTTAGATATGTATGTATATCAATGTCCGTTTATTTATCTGTTTGTTTATTTAGATGTGTTTGGGTTTGTTTATATATGTGTGATTCTTGATATATAGATATATTTATACTTGAGTGAGTCTGTTAAACTGGCAAGCAAGAGCAATAAAATGAGGACAAGAAAAGGCAATGGAGACGCCATAAAAAGTAATAATAAAAAAAAAGGGAGGGGACAACCACTGGCAAAAAAGGTCAACCAGTGTAATAGGTAATCCGATACTAATTCATAAGAAATAGAAGATGCTAGATCCCCAAAAAGAGTTATTTAGGATAGAAAATTCTTCAAATCCATCCATTCCTGAAAGATTCTTGGTCCGATGAGGTTGACTTTCTTGGAAAAGTACAACCGAAACATGTATGCACATATGTAACCAATAATGTTTGTATAAATAAAAATTTATATATATATATATATATGAAGAGTTTGAAATAAAGAAAGCACCAAACAACATGTTAGAGTCATTTGATGTATCACTTACAGTGTGAAATCAGTGGTCATGACTGATTTAAATGCATCTACTTTATTCAATTATTATATACGTTTATCTACGTACACACGTACACACACACGTACATACATCTCTATTTATATTAAGTTAGATACGTGTACATGTTTATATATTGTGTATGTGCAGGATTCATACCTAAATTAACAGACCAATCATCATGAATTTCGAAATGAAGCTGCTAGGTGTAAGGGGGGGGTAATGTGGGTTATATTTGGTTCGATTTAGTTTTTTGCAAAGGAGGTAAATAGAGGAGGTTGAAGCCTTTCATGAAAATTCAAATACCTTCGAATTTTGTAAAATTTTCACAATACATATGAGACGTCAATTAAAAAATATTTCCCAGATTTCAGCTTCTTTGGCGTATTTTAAAGGTTTTTTGGGGGCACAATATTAACACAACCTCCCATTTGAAAATTAGAATATTTCAAATTGCATAAAATATAGACACAACCTCCCATTTGAACATTAGAATATTTCAAATTGCATAAAATATGGACACAACATCCCATTTGAACATTAGAATATTTCAAATTGCATAAAATATGGACACAACCTCCCATTTGAAAATTAGAATATTTCAAATTGCATAAAATATGGACACAACCTCCCATTTGAACATTAGAATATTTCAAATTGCATAAAATATGGACACAACCTCCCATTTGAAAATTAGATTATTTCAGAATTGCATAAAATATGGACACAACCTCCCATTTGAAAATTAGATTATTTCAGAATTGCATAAAATATGGACACAACCTCCCATTTGAAAATTAGAATATTTCAGAATTGCATAAAATATGGACACAACCTCCCATTTGAAAATTAGAATATTTCAGAATTGCATAAAATATGGACACAACCTCCCATTTGAAGATTAGAATATTTCAAATTGCATAAAATATGGACACAACCTCCCATTTGAAAATTAGAATATTTCAGAATTGCATAAAATATGGACACAATCTCCCATTTGAAAATTAGATTATTTCAGAATTGCATAAAATATGGACACAATCTCCCATTTGAAAATTAGAATATTTCAAATTGCCTAAAATATGGACACAACCTCCCATTTGAAAATTAGAATATTTCAGAATTGCATAAAATATGGACACAACCTCCCATTTGAAAATTAGAATATTTCAAATTGCATAAAATATGGACACAACCTCCCATTTGAAAATTAGAATATTTCAAATTGCATAAAATATGGACACAACCTCCCATTTGAAAATTAGAATATTTCAAATTGCATAAAATATGGACACAACCTCCCATTTGAAAATTAGAATATTTCAAATTGCATAAAATATGGACACAACCTCCCATTTGAAAATTAGAATATTTCAAATTGCATAAAATATGGACACAACCTCCCATTGGAAAATTAGAATATTTCAGAATTGCATAAAATATGGACACAACCTCCCATTTGAAAATTAGAATATTTCAGAATTGCATAAAATATGGACACAACCTCCCATTTGAAAATTAGAATATTTCAAATTGCATAAAATATGGACACAACCTCCCATTTGAAAATTAGAATATTTCAAATTGCATAAAAATGGACACAACCTCCCATTGGAAAATTAGAATATTTCAGAATTGCATAAAATATGGACACAACCTCCCATTTGAAAATTAGAATATTTCAAATTGCATAAAATATGGACACAACCTCCCATTTTAAAATTAGAATATTTCAGAATTGCATAAAATATGGACACAACCTCCCATTTGAAAATTAGATTATTTCAGAATTGCATAAAATATGGACACAATCTCCCATTTGAAAATTAGAATATTTCAGAATTGCATAAAATATGGACACAACCTCCCATTTGAAAATTAGAATATATCAAATTGCATAAAATATGGACACAACCTCCCATTTGAAAATTAGAATATTTCAGAATTGCATAAAATATGGACACAACCTCCCATTTGAAAATTAGAATATTTAAGAATTTCATAAAATATGGACACAACCTCCCATTTGAATATTAGAATATTTCAAATTGCATAAAATATGGACACAACCTCCCATTTGAAAATTAGAATATTTCAGAATTGCATAAAATATGGACACAACCTCCCATTTGAAAATTAGAATATTTCAAATTGCATAAATTATAGACACAACCTCCCATTTGAAAATTAGAATATTTCAGAAATGCATAAAATATGGACACAATCTTCTCATTTGAAAATTAGAATATTTCAGAATTGCATAGAATATGGACACAACCTCCCATTTGAAAATTAGAATATTTCAGAAATGCATAAAATATGGACACAACCTCCCATTTGAAAATTAGAATATTTCAAATTGCATAAAATATAGACCCAACCTCCCATTTGAAAATTAGAATATTTCAAATTGCATAAAATATGGACACAACCTCCCATTTGAATATTAGAATATTTCAAATTGCATAAAATATGGACACAACCTCCCATTTGAAAATTAGAATATTTCAGAATTGCATAAAATATGGACACAACCTCCCATTTGAAAATTAGAATATTTCAAATTGCATAAAATATAGACACAACCTCCCATTTGAAAATTAGAATATTTCAGAAATGCATAAAATATGGACACACTCTCCCATTTGAAAATTAGAATATTTCAGAATTGCATAAAATATGGACACAACCTCCCATTTGAAAATTAGAATATTTCAGAATTGCATAAAATATAGACACAAACTCCCATTTGAAAATTAGAATATTTCAAATTGCATAAAATATGGACACAACCTCCCATTTGAAAATTAGAATATTTCAGAATTGCATAAAATATGGACACAACCTCCCATTTGAAAATTAGAATATTTCAGAATTGCATAAAATATGGACACAACCTCCCATTTGAAAATTAGATTATTTCAGAATTGCATAAAATATGGACACAATCTCCCATTTGAAAATTAGAATATTTCAAATTGCATAAAATATGGACACAACCTCCCATTTGAAAATTAGAATATTACAGAATTGCATAAAATATGGACACAACCTCCCATTTGAAAATTAGAATATTTCAGAATTGCATAAAATATGGACACAACCTCCCATTTGAAAATTAGAATATTTTAGAATTGCATAAAATATGGACACAACCTCCCATTTGAAGATTAGAATATTTCAAATTGCATAAAATATGGACACAACCTCCCATTTGAAAATTAGAATATTTCAGAATTGCATAAAATATGGACACAATCTCCCATTTGAAAATAAGATTATTTCAGAATTGCATAAAATATGGACACAATCTCCCATTTGAAAATTAGAATATTTCAAATTGCATAAAATATGGACACAACCTCCCATTTGAAAATTAGAATATTTCAGAATTGCATAAAATATGGACACAACCTCCCATTTGAAAATTAGAATATTTCAGAATTGCATAAAATATGGACACAACCTCCCATTTGAAAATTAGAATATTTCAAATTGCCTAAAATATGGACACAACCTCCCATTTGAAAATTAGAATATTTCAGAATTGCATAAAATATGGACACAACCTCCCATTTGAAAATTAGAATATTTCAAATTGCATAAAATATGGACACAACCTCCCATTTGAAAATTAGAATATTTCAAATTGCATAAAATATGGACACAACCTCCCATTTGAAAATTAGAATATTTCAAATTGCATAAAATATGGACACAACCTCCCATTTGAAAATTAGAATATTTCAGAATTGCATAAAATATGGACACAACCTCCCATTTGAAAATTAGAATATTTCAAATTGCATAAAATATGGACACAACCTCCCATTGGAAAATTAGAATATTTCAGAATTGCATAAAATATGGACACAACCTCCCATTTGAAAATTAGAATATTTCAGAATTGCATAAAATATGGACACAACCTCCCATTTGAAAATTAGAATATTTCAAATTGCATAAAATATGGACACAACCTCCCATTTGAAAATTAGAATATTTCAAATTGCATAAAATATGGACACAACCTCCCATTGGAAAATTAGAATATTTCAGAATTGCATAAAATATGGACACAACCTCCCATTTGAAAATTAGAATATTTCAAATTGCATAAAATATGGACACAACCTCCCATTTGAAAATTAGAATATTTCAGAATTGCATAAAATATGGACACAACCTCCCATTTGAAAATTAGAATATTTCAGAATTGCATAAAATATGGACACAACCTCCCATTTGAAAATTAGAATATTTCAGAATTGCATAAAATATGGACACAACCTCCCATTTGAAAATTAGAATATTTCCAATTTCATAAAATATGGACACAACCTCCCATTTGAAAATTAGAATATTTCAGAATTGCATAAAATATGGACACAACCTCCCATTTGAAAATTAGAATATTTCAAATTGCATAAAATATGGACACAACCTCCCATTTGAAAATTAGAATATTTCAAATTGCATAAAATATGGACACAACCTCCCATTTGAAAATTAGAATATTTCAAATTGCATAAAATGTTGACACAACCTCCCATTTGAAAATTAGAATATTTCAGAATTGCATAAAATATCGACACAACCTCCCATTTGAAAATTAGAATATTTCAAATTGCATAAAATATGGACACAACCTCCCATTGGAAAATTAGAATATTTCAGAATTGCATAAAATATGGACACAACCTCCCATTTGAAAATTAGAATATTTCAGAATTGCATAAAATATGGACACAACCTCCCATTTGAAAATTAGAATATTTCAAATTGCATAAAATATGGACACAACCTCCCATTTGAAAATTAGAATATTTCAAATTGCATAAAATATGGACACAACCTCCCATTGGAAAATTAGAATATTTCAGAATTGCATAAAATATGGACACAACCTCCCATTTGAAAATTAGAATATTTCAAATTGCATAAAATATGGACACAACCTCCCATTTTAAAATTAGAATATTTCAGAATTGCATAAAATATGGACACAACCTCCCATTTGAAAATTAGATTATTTCAGAATTGCATAAAATATGGACACAATCTCCCATTTGAAAATTAGAATATTTCAGAATTGCATAAAATATGGACACAACCTCCCATTTGAAAATTAGAATATTTCAAATTGCATAAAATATGGACACAACCTCCCATTTGAAAATTAGAATATTTCAGAATTGCATAAAATATGGACACAATCTTCTCATTTGAAAATTAGAATATTTCAGAATTGCATAGAATATGGACACAACCTCCCATTTGAAAATTAGAATATTTCAGAAATGCATAAAATATGGACACAACCTCCCATTTGAAAATTAGAATATTTCAAATTGCATAAAATATGGACACAACCTCCCATTTGAAAATTAGAATATTTCAAATTGCATAAAATATGGACACAACCTCCCATTTGAATATTAGAATATTTCAAATTGCATAAAATATGGACACAACCTCCCATTTGAAAATTAGAATATTTCAGAATTGCATAAAATATGGACACAACCTCCCATTTGAAAATTAGAATATTTCAAATTGCATAAAATATAGACACAACCTCCCATTTGAAAATTAGAATATTTCAGAAATGCATAAAATATGGACACACTCTCCCATTTGAAAATTAGAATATTTCAGAATTGCATAAAATATGGACACAACCTCCCATTTGAAAATTAGAATATTTCAGAATTGCATAAAATATAGACACAAACTCCCATTTGAAAATTAGAATATTTCAAATTGCATAAAATATGGACACAACCTCCCATTTGAAAATTAGAATATTTCAGAATTGCATAAAATATGGACACAACCTCCCATTTGAAAATTAGAATATTTCAGAATTGCATAAAATATGGACACAACCTCCCATTTGAAAATTAGAATATTTCAGAATTGCATAAAATATGGACACAACCTCCCATTTGAAAATTAGAATATTTCAAATTGCATAAAATATGGACACAACCTCCCATTTGAAAATTAGAATATTTCAAATTGCATAAAATATGGACACAACCTCCCATTTGAAAATTAGAATATTTCAAATTGCATAAAATATGGACACAACCTCCCATTTGAAAATTAGAATATTTCAGAATTGCATAAAATATGGACACAACCTCCCATTTGAAAATTAGAATATTTCAAATTGCATAAAATATGGACACAACCTCCCATTGGAAAATTAGAATATTTCAGAATTGCATAAAATATGGACACAACCTCCCATTTGAAAATTAGAATATTTCAGAATTGCATAAAATATGGACACAACCTCCCATTTGAAAATTAGAATATTTCAAATTGCATAAAATATGGACACAACCTCCCATTTGAAAATTAGAATATTTCAAATTGCATAAAATATGGACACAACCTCCCATTGGAAAATTAGAATATTTCAGAATTGCATAAAATATGGACACAACCTCCCATTTGAAAATTAGAATATTTCAAATTGCATAAAATATGGACACAACCTCCCATTTTAAAATTAGAATATTTCAGAATTGCATAAAATATGGACACAACCTCCCATTTGAAAATTAGAATATTTCAGAATTGCATAAAATATGGACACAACCTCCCATTTGAAAATTAGAATATTTCAGAATTGCATAAAATATGGACACAACCTCCCATTTGAAAATTAGAATATTTCAAATTGCATAAAATATGGACACAACCTCCCATTTGAAAATTAGAATATTTCAGAATTGCATAAAATATGGACACAACCTCCCATTTGAAAATTAGAATATTTCAAATTGCATAAAATATGGACACAACCTCCCATTTGAAAATTAGAATATTTCAAATTGCATAAAATATGGACACAACCTCCCATTTGAAAATTAGAATATTTCAAATTGCATAAAATATGGACACAACCTCCCATTTGAAAATTAGAATATTTCAGAATTGCATAAAATATGGACACAACCTCCCATTTGAAAATTAGAATATTTCAAATTGCATAAAATATGGACACAACCTCCCATTGGAAAATTAGAATATTTCAGAATTGCATAAAATATGGACACAACCTCCCATTTGAAAATTAGAATATTTCAGAATTGCATAAAATATGGACACAACCTCCCATTTGAAAATTAGAATATTTCAAATTGCATAAAATATGGACACAACCTCCCATTTGAAAATTAGAATATTTCAAATTGCATAAAATATGGACACAACCTCCCATTTGAAAATTAGAATATTTCAAATTGCATAAAATATGGACACAACCTCCCATTTGAAAATTAGAATATTTCAGAATTGCATAAAATATGGACACAACCTCCCATTTGAAAATTAGAATATTTCAAATTGCATAAAATATGGACACAACCTCCCATTGGAAAATTAGAATATTTCAGAATTGCATAAAATATGGACACAACCTCCCATTTGAAAATTAGAATATTTCAGAATTGCATAAAATATGGACACAACCTCCCATTTGAAAATTAGAATATTTCAAATTGCATAAAATATGGACACAACCTCCCATTTGAAAATTAGAATATTTCAAATTGCATAAAATATGGACACAACCTCCCATTGGAAAATTAGAATATTTCAGAATTGCATAAAATATGGACACAACCTCCCATTTGAAAATTAGAATATTTCAAATTGCATAAAATATGGACACAACCTCCCATTTTAAAATTAGAATATTTCAGAATTGCATAAAATATGGACACAACCTCCCATTTGAAAATTAGAATATTTCAGAATTGCATAAAATATGGACACAACCTCCCATTTGAAAATTAGAATATTTCAGAATTGCATAAAATATGGACACAACCTCCCATTTGAAAATTAGAATATTTCAAATTGCATAAAATATGGACACAACCTCCCATTTGAAAATTAGAATATTTCAGAATTGCATAAAATATGGACACAACCTCCCATTTGAAAATTAGAATATTTCAAATTGCATAAAATATGGACACAACCTCCCATTTGAAAATTAGAATATTTCAAATTGCATAAAATATGGACACAACCTCCCATTTGAAAATTAGAATATTTCAAATTGCATAAAATATGGACACAACCTCCCATTTGAAAATTAGAATATTTCAGAATTGCATAAAATATGGACACAACCTCCCATTTGAAAATTAGAATATTTCAAATTGCATAAAATATGGACACAACCTCCCATTGGAAAATTAGAATATTTCAGAATTGCATAAAATATGGACACAACCTCCCATTTGAAAATTAGAATATTTCAAATTGCATAAAATATGGACACAACCTCCCATTTGAAAATTAGAATATTTCAAATTGCATAAAATATGGACACAACCTCCCATTTGAAAATTAGAATATTTCAGAATTGCATAAAATATGGACACAACCTCCCATTTGAAAATTAGAATATTTCAGAATTGCATAAAATATGGACACAACCTCCCATTTGAATATTAGAATATTTCAAATTGCATAAAATATGGACACAACCTCCCATTTGAAAATTAGAATATTTCAGAATTGCATAAAATATGGACACAATCTTCTCATTTGAAAATTAGAATATTTCAGAATTGCATAGAATATGGACACAACCTCCCATTTGAAAATTAGAATATTTCAGAAATGCATAAAATATGGACACAACCTCCCATTTGAAAATTAGAATATTTCAAATTGCATAAAATATGGACACAACCTCCCATTTGAAAATTCGAATATTTCAAATTGCATAAAATATGGACACAACCTCCCATTTGAATATTAGAATATTTCAAATTGCATAAAATATGGACACAACCTCCCATTTGAAAATTAGAATATTTCAGAATTGCATAAAATATGGACACAACCTCCCATTTGAAAATTAGAATATTTCAAATTGCATAAAATATAGACACAACCTCCCATTTGAAAATTAGAATATTTCAGAAATGCATAAAATATGGACACACTCTCCCATTTGAAAATTAGAATATTTCAGAATTGCATAAAATATGGACACAACCTCCCATTTGAAAATTAGAATATTTCAGAATTGCATAAAATATAGACACAAACTCCCATTTGAAAATTAGAATATTTCAAATTGCATAAAATATGGACACAACCTCCCATTTGAAAATTAGAATATTTCAGAATTGCATAAAATATGGACACAACCTCCCATTTGAAAATTAGAATATTTCAGAATTGCATAAAATATGGACACAACCTCCCATTTGAAAATTAGATTATTTCAGAATTGCATAAAATATGGACACAATCTCCCATTTGAAAATTAGAATATTTCAAATTGCATAAAATATGGACACAACCTCCCATTTGAAAATTAGAATATTTCAGAATTGCATAAAATATGGACACAACCTCCCATTTGAAAATTAGAATATTTCAGAATTGCATAAAATATGGACACAACCTCCCATTTGAAAATTAGAATATTTCAGAATTGCATAAAATATGGACACAAACTCCCATTTGAAAATTAGAATATTTCAAATTGCATAAAATATGGACACAACCTCCCATTTGAAAATTAGAATATTTCAGAATTGCATAAAATATGGACAAAACCTCCCATTTGAAAATTAGAATATTTCAGAATTGCATAAAATATGGACACAAACTCCCATTTGAAAATTAGAATATTTCAAATTGCATAAAATATGGACACAACCTCCCATTGGAAAATTAGAATATTTCAGAATTGCATAAAATATGGACACAACCTCCCATTTGAAAATTAGAATATTTCAAATTGCATAAAATATGGACACAACCTCCCATTTGAAAATTAGAATATTTCAAATTGCATAAAATATGGACACAACCTCCCATTGGAAAATTAGAATATTTCAGAATTGCATAAAATATGGACACAACCTCCCATTTGAAAATTAGAATATTTCAAATTGCATAAAATATGGACACAACCTCCCATTTGAAAATTAGATTATTTCCGAATTGCATAAAATATGGACACAATCTCCCATTTGAAAATTAGAATATTTCAGAATTGCATAAAATATGGACACAACCTCCCATTTGAAAATTAGAATATTTCAAATTGCATAAAATATGGACACAACCTCCCATTTGAAAATTAGAATATTTCAGAATTGCATAAAATATGGACACAACCTCCCATTTGAAAATTAGAATATTTCAGAATTGCATAAAATATGGACACAACCTCCCATTTGAATATTAGAATATTTCAAATTGCATAAAATATGGACACAACCTCCCATTTGAAAATTAGAATATTTCAGAATTGCATAAAATATGGACACAACCTCCCATTTGAAAATTAGAATATTTCAAATTGCATAAAATATAGACACAACCTCCCATTTGAAAATTAGAATATTTCAGAAATGCATAAAATATGGACACAATCTTCTCATTTGAAAATTAGAATATTTCAGAATTGCATAGAATATGGACACAACCTCCCATTTGAAAATTAGAATATTTCAGAAATGCATAAAATATGGACACAACCTCCCATTTGAAAATTAGAATATTTCAAATTGCATAAAATATGGACACAACCTCCCATTTGAAAATTCGAATATTTCAAATTGCATAAAATATGGACACAACCTCCCATTTGAATATTAGAATATTTCAAATTGCATAAAATATGGACACAACCTCCCATTTGAAAATTAGAATATTTCAGAATTGCATAAAATATGGACACAACCTCCCATTTGAAAATTAGAATATTTCAAATTGCATAAAATATAGACACAACCTCCCATTTGAAAATTAGAATATTTCAGAAATGCATAAAATATGGACACACTCTCCCATTTGAAAATTAGAATATTTCAGAATTGCATAAAATATGGACACAACCTCCCATTTGAAAATTAGAATATTTCAGAATTGCATAAAATATAGACACAAACTCCCATTTGAAAATTAGAATATTTCAAATTGCATAAAATATGGACACAACCTCCCATTTGAAAATTAGAATATTTCAGAATTGCATAAAATATGGACACAACCTCCCATTTGAAAATTAGAATATTTCAGAATTGCATAAAATATGGACACAACCTCCCATTTGAAAATTAGATTATTTCAGAATTGCATAAAATATGGACACAATCTCCCATTTGAAAATTAGAATATTTCAAATTGCATAAAATATGGACACAACCTCCCATTTGAAAATTAGAATATTTCAGAATTGCATAAAATATGGACACAACCTCCCATTTGAAAATTAGAATATTTCAGAATTGCATAAAATATGGACACAACCTCCCATTTGAAAATTAGAATATTTCAGAATTGCATAAAATATGGACACAAACTCCCATTTGAAAATTAGAATATTTCAAATTGCATAAAATATGGACACAACCTCCCATTTGAAAATTAGAATATTTCAGAATTGCATAAAATATGGACAAAACCTCCCATTTGAAAATTAGAATATTTCAGAATTGCATAAAATATGGACACAAACTCCCATTTGAAAATTAGAATATTTCAGAATTGCATAAAATATGGACACAACCTCCCATTTGAAAATTAGAATATTTCAAATTGCATAAAATATGGACACAATCTTCCATTTGAAAATTAGAATATTTCAAATTGCATAAAATATGGACACAATCTCCCATTTGAAAATTAGAATATTTCAGAATTGCATAAAATATGGACACAACCTCCCATTTGAAAATTAGAATATTTCAAATTGCATAAAATATGGACACAATCTCCCATTTGAAAATTAGAATATTTCAAATTGCATAAAATATGGACACAATCTTCTATTTGAAAATTAGAATATTTCAGAATTGCATAAAATATGGACACAACCTCCCATTTGAAAATTAGAATATTTCAAATTGCATAAAATATGGACACAACCTCCCATTTGAAAATTAGAATATTTCAAATTGCATAAAATATGGACACAATCTTCTATTTGAAAATTAGAATATTTCAGAATTGCATAAAATATGGACACAATCTCCCATTTGAAAATTAGAATATTTCAGAATTGCATAAAATATGGACACAACCTCCCATTTGAAAATTAGAATATTTCAAATTGCATAAAATATGGACACAACCTCCCATTTGAAAATTAGAATATTTCAAATTGCATAAAATATGGACACAACCTCCCATTTGAAAATTAGAATATTTCAAATTGCATAAAATATGGACACAATCTCCCATTTGAAAATTAGAATATTTCAAATTGCATAAAATATGGACACAACCTCCCATTTGAAAATTAGAATATTTCAAATTGCATAAAATATGGACACAATCTTCTATTTGAAAATTAGAATATTTCAGAATTGCATAAAATATGGACACAATCTCCCATTTGAAAATTAGAATATTTCAGAATTGCATAAAATATGGACACAACCTCCCATTTGAAAATTAGAATATTTCAAATTGCATAAAATATGGACACAATCTCCCATTTGAAAATTAGAATATTTCAGAATTGCATAAAATATGGACACAATCTCCCATTTGAAAATTAGAATATTTCAGAATTGCATAAAATATGGACACAACCTCCCATTTGAAAACTAGAATATTTCAAATTGCATAAAATATGGACACAATCTCCCATTTGAAAATTAGAATATTTCAAATTGCATAAAGTATGGACACAATCTCCCATTTGAAAATTAGAATATTTCAGAATTGCATAAAATATGGACACAACCTCCTATTTGAAAATTAGAATATTTCAAATTGCATAAAATATGGACACAATCTTCCATTTGAAAATTAGAATATTTCAAATTGCATAAAATATGGACACAATCTCCCATTTGAAAATTAGAATATTTCAAATTGCATAAAATATGGACACAACCTCCCATTTAGAAATTAGAATATTTCAGAATTGCATAAAATATGGACACAACCTCCCATTTGAAAATTAGAATATTTCAAATTGCATAAATATGGACACAACCTCCCTATTTGAAAATTAGAATATTTCAGAATTGCATAAAATATGGACACAATCTCCCATTTGAAAATTAGAATATTTCAGAATTGCATAAAATATGGACACAATCTCCCATTTGAAAATTGGATTATTTCAGAATTGCATAAAATATGGACACAATCTCCCATTTTAAAATTGGATTATTTCAGAATTGCATAAAATATTGACACAACCTCCCATTTGAAAATTAGAATATTTCAAATTGCATAAATATGGACACAACCTCCCTATTTGAAAATTAGAATATTTCAGAATTGCATAAAATATGGACACAATCTCCCATTTGAAAATTGGATTATTTCAGAATTGCATAAAATATGGACACAATCTCCCATTTGAAAATTAGAATATTTCTAATTGCATAAAATATGGACACAATCTCCCATTTGAAAAATAGATTATTTCAGAATTGCATAAAATATGGACACAACCTCCCATTTGAAAAATAGATTATTTCAGAATTGCATTAAATTTGATCCAGTCATTAGACACCAATTAAGCAATATTTGCTGAATTTCATTTTTTTTCCTTAGACCCCTTAAGCTTAAGTTTCAAATTTTAGTCATCTTTTTCTTAAATCAAAATCATTTAATGAATTTTAAGCCAAATTAGAATAAGGATTTTAGACATAAGGTTTAGCATCATTATATCTTGATTTTTATCTTCGTAAGGGGGACATAAAAGTGGTGCAAAACTGTTCTGTTCGGTGAATGATTTTTACCAGATACGGGTCGGGACGGGTGTTCGTATTGTAAACTAGAGAGAAATCATTGAGAGAAAAAAAAAATAGTCGGGAAGTTAAGAATGGATATCTGCGACAAAAGTCGTGGAACATCTTAAAGCTTTGTCCAGCCGAACCTGTTTAAGGTTCCTCAATCAACATTCAAGAGACCTGAAGAGCATGTAAGGAAAACAGGAAGACAAAAACAAAGAAAAAAAAAAGCTGAGAGAATAAGATCAGAACGGACATGTTGGAAGGGAATGTCTGGTTCAAAAGGTCTTGCAAGACACCAACCTCAGCTTAGCTATAGGTTGATTAGATTTTGACCAAAGTAAAGTGGGTTATGGAATTAATCTTCAACAGAACTCTCTGTTGACAGTATAATGTCAGGTTTGATAATGCCTAAACGATAGAAGCACTGTTAGTTGCTGGCGGGGAAAAAAGACTTGGGTTTGCGCCTCCATCAGCATAAACCCCCTCCCTCCCCCCCACACACACACACTCAATGTTTCTTGTACTCTGACATTTTTCAGGCAGCAGATATTAGTTTCAGCAGTGTTAACGTCAGCATATCATCAGGGAAAGATGTGCTGTCGATCCGTTGGGTGTATTCGGCACACTCTAATAATTCTAAGGATTACCTAGGCTGGAAAGGAACCGTAAAAGACCCAAGTGTATTCATTGCTATGTATGAATGCATGTTAGTTCATTAAAACGTCATTCAAGGAATTGTATCTTGTTACATGGATATTCTAACTTGGAAGAATATTATCTACTATATAAAGCAGGGGTGGGCAACCTCCGGCCCGCGGGCCACATCCGGCCTGCGAAGGCTTAGCGTCTGGCCCGCTACCCTGCTATGCTTTATTATTGCAATCCGACCCGCGGACCTCCCAGTAAAACTCATATCATTTTGTGACATAGACGTAAAAGTAGGTTTCAATTAAGATTTACAGTGGGATAAAAATGTATAAATATCCGCGAGCGATGATGCATGTATATTTCATTTTTCTTTAACTATTAATTTCAAATCCTTGGCCTGAGATAAAAATAGAAAAAGAGAAAGAGAGAAGCAAAGAGGAAACGAGAGACGAGGAAAGGGCATAACACAGAGAATTTATGTGAGGTGTGTCAAAACGAATGCTGGATCAACTTGCTACTTCCCCCATCATTATTTTTTATGATTCCAAAATGGCTCTTCGTCGACGCCTTTTATAACATCACATACAGAAGTCTCTTGAGAAAAAATATCAGATTTGTAGAGTGTTCAATGCAATTTTTGTACAATTTATTCATGTAAACAAAATATAGTAATTCTGAGATTTCGTTTTTCACTCCGGCCCGCGATCTCCTTCCAAAAGTCACATCTGGCCCTCACTCTGAAAAGGTTGCCCGCTCCTGATATAAAGGACACTTGTAATTTTGCGTGTATGTCGGCTGAAGTTAATAAGAAAGTCTTCCACTGATCTGTCGGGCTGTCTCCGGTATACCTCAAAAGCCTCATAGGCAAAAAAAAAGGCAGACTGATTTATGTCCTCTAAAGAAGTGTATCCAGTTTTTCGTATAATTTTTTTCATCCCGTCCTCGGAATTAACAGCCGCAACATCTAGTTCCAAAACAGTTTCTCTGGGTTTTCCTTCCAGAAAAAGAAACATTATGGTAGCGCGTTTCGTTTTATCAGGTGACATGGTCATTTCACAGATTTTAATTTCTTTCTTCCATGTGCTGTTTTTGTCTTTGACTAAGATGGGTGGAAAAATGTATTTTGAAGCCATAGTTACGTTTAGCTCTGCTACCAAATACGAAAATAATAGACTGTTTATATGTAACAAGAAGAATGGTAACACGTAAATAACGGACTCCGATAACGTAAATCGAGAGAATATTATTCGAGGGTAAAGAATAATCGTAGCCTCATAACTTCCAGACAATACCTGCCTCACTGCCAGGGAGAGTATTCAGGAGAGATCACTCGAAATAGACTTTTTTTTTTATATAAAAATCGCTCCAGACAAGGCATGAAGCCATTTGATGTAAGGAGCTGAAAAAAAAATATTACATCAAGGTAAAAAAAACTAGCCAACAATAAGTATTAGATGGATAGATTCAGACCCAGAAAACAGCAATTCTTCCCCCTTTGTCAGAAAAATCGCTCATGGAATGTGAGGACTAAAGAGAAGCGAGAGTTACGAGGCTGCCGAAAGTAAACCCAAGGTCCACTTTCTACTCTCCCAGATTAACAATATTCATTTGTTCGAGATAACTTGAAACAAAATTAGTACGGGGTAGAGGTGAAAAAATTTTTTTTTTTTTCATTCTTAATAGTAGTTTTTAAAAAAGCATTGAAATTAGGTCAACCAGTCAGTCAGCTTCCCTTTTTTTGCTTTCTTTCTTTTTATCTTAAGACAATACAATATTGGTAATGTCAATGTTATTCGTTACTAAAAAGATTTCCGGCAAATACAATATATCTATTTAACTTTGGAGGAATGAATAGACACAAATTTTATTTATTTATTTATTTCATTTTTTTTTTAATTCAAATATTCACGACTGATCAAGGATTGCATTTATATTTGCAACATTGTAATAATACAAAAAGGTGGAAGACAGATTCATGTTAAAGCATGCAATGATAAAGATGTAGTAACTGTTCAATCCCGAGATCTAGTATAAAACTAAAATTCTGTGGATCTTGCTAATTTTTTGTTTGTACTCGTGCACACTGGATGACGTCACAATGGGATGACGTCATCCACTAAAACAGGATGAAGCCCTATATGACATTACAAAAGGACATTATTTAACGCCTATCCACAATAGGAGTATGTGACACAAGGTCGGAAAGTGGGATTTGAAAAGCCAGCGCCCGAGAAGGTGAGCACTCTGGCTATTAAAAATTGGCTGGGCATCCCCCGGTAGGGGCGCCCCAGGCAGTAAGCAATAAACTTAAGGATGACGTCACAAAAGAACGTCATCGACTAAAACAAATTGAAAAATCACTTCTTACATTATAAATGATGACGTAACAAAAAGAATGACATCATCCATTAAAACAGAGAACATAGACGACCTGTGATCCTTCGGAAAGTGAAAGTATATATATATATATATATACACATATTTATTTCGTACTAATAAAAGCCACTCGAGGATAAGGGATAATGTGGGGATCGGTAACGATGGTTGAAACTGGGTAGAATTTTATTTAAGAATTTGTTAACATGGGACTTGAAAATGTTATAGTCAGCTTGGAGCAGCCACGTGGTATCGTGTGCATATATTTATAACTGTCTAGACATGAAGGGTCGATTATACTACTAAAAAACTGTGGATCTTGTTTGTCAACGTGCACACGGAATGACGTCACAAAAGGATACCTCACAAAAGTATGACGTCATCCATGAAAACAGGTCAGAAAGAAAAAGCTTAAGTTTACATTGAAATGACGTTTAGTACTTTGAAAATATCACTGATTGTAACCGTATTTATATGGAGAGAGATAGATAGAGAGAGAGGGGGGGTAGAGAGAGAGAGGGAGATAGAGAGAGGGAAATAGAGAGAGGGGGAGAGAGAGAGAGAGGGGGAGAGAGAGAGAGAGGGGGAGAGAGAGAGAGAGGGGGAGAGAGAGAGAGAGGGGGAGAGAGAGAGAGAGGGGGAGATAGAGAGAGGGGGAGATAGAGAGAGGGGGAGATAGAGAGAGGGGGAGATAGAGAGAGGGGGAGAGAGAGAGGGGGGAGAGAGGGGAGAGAGAGGGGAGGGAGAGAGGGGAGGGAGAGAGGGGAGGGAGAGAGGGGAGAGAGAGGGGGAGAGAGAGAGGGGGAGAGAGAGAGGGGGAGAGAGAGGGAGAGGGGGGAGAGAGGGGGGAGAGAGAGGGGGGAGAGAGAGGGGGGGAGAGTGAGAGGGGGGGAGAGTGAGAGGGGGAGAGAGTGAGAGGGGGAGAGAGTGAGAGGGGGAGAGAGTGAGAGGGGGAGAGGGAGAGAGAGAGAGAGGGAGAGAGAGAGGGAGAGAGAGGGAGGGAGAGAGAGAGAGAGGGAGAAAGAGAAAGGGAGAAAGAGAGAGGGAGAAAGAGAGAGGGAGAGAGAGAGAGGGAGAGAGAGAGAGAGAGAGGGAGGGAGGGAGGGAGGGAGAGAGAGGGAGAGAGAGGGAGGGAGAGAGAGAGGGAGGGAGAAAGAGAAAGAGGGAGAAAGAGGGAGAGATAGAGAGACACACGCACGAACAGATGGCGCTCTCTATATACATGCATAAAACATTCAGTAACAATAAAACATTTATGCTGATGCGTATCACAATGTGTGTTGCTTATACGCAGACTATTACCTAGAAACACCTATTATGTGTGCAACCGTACAGGTCAAATGCACTTGAATAGTTTATATACATTGTGTATAATATACAATTCATTTTCAAATTAACTTCATTTATGAATAAAAAGAGCTCTTATCAGCCAGACATTTTTTGACAACAGATTTTTAGTTGGCCTTTCATTGGAAACATTTCAAGCCAAATTCCAGAAAGTATGCTTTATGGAATTTATAAAGTAAATATGTAGGTAAAATATAAGCAAAAATGCATTCAACAATCTTGTCTACAAGTTAATATGGAGGAACAAAAGGACATTTATATGTTTCAAAGTTAACAAAAAATAGTGAATATCTATGCTGCTGCTTCATTTTGTAATATGATACAAGAAAATTGACTTCATACATATATAACTGATTCAATTGACGTAGGAAACATGGCAGCAAATTTAGGTATCCAGTGGATGTTAATAACACATCACTCGATAAGTTTCGGGCCTGACCTATAGATGGCGCCACTAATAAAAAATCTATATGATTTTTATAAAGTACTAACCTTCAAATGGCACATGGCAAAATTTGAGACCAATCGGATTATTAGTTTACAAATTACAGTTTTTTGCGCTACTGTGAATTAGGAGCCATGCCTACAGAGAGACTCTAAGTAGGGAGTTGAGCAGCGAGTAGTCTGTTCACATTACATTTAAATTTCTGCAGGAAAAATGGAGGGAATTCCAAATTCCAGAGTCTAGCAGTTCGAGGGTAGAAACTATTAGAGTAGAAGGCTGTCAGGCATTTGGAGACCTCTACGACGAAGGGGTGGGATTTTGCTGCTTGTCAGATTAGTCAGGGGTACCTACATCAAGAGGGCACCAGTGCTATGAGTTCATCTGAATGCATTCCATTAATAAACTTGTAAAACAAGTACAGGGAGGCAATATTGCAGCGATGGGACAGGTGTTGGCGCTTGGTTGACAGTGCGGCACCTATTAGATTGGAGACTTTTTTTGGACCCTGTGCAATAGAGAGAGACTAATGGTTGATGCACCGGCCCATATGTGGCAACAGTATTCTATGGATCGGCGAATGGTGGCTTTGTAGAAGTATAGGATTCTGTCAGGTCTGAGAAGTCTTTTAGCACAGTAGAAGGAGCCAATCTTCCTTGCCGGGTGTGAGTTATTTAAGTGAAGTTACTGTTGAAAATTTTAAAAACAATAAAAAAATTCTGAATTGATAAAGCATTGCTTTCTGATGAGGATAAATACTGTTCAAGCAAGGCAATTGCTTGATAAGCGTTATCCGGGCTCTGCTCCGTCGAAAACAATGGGTAAAAGATGACATGCTTACTTTAAACATAGCTGTAGAGACGACCAAATTCGGTAGTTGTCCCTGATAACTGAAACAATTTCCGTAAGAAATATTCTACCAAAGTAGGTATCCAGCATATGTTTATCGGGTTATCTTGAACATTTCAACTTAGTAATGGCTGCCAAATGTTTCATCTCACATTTCGACTAGTGTAAAGGTAAAAATAATGCACACTATTATTTTGGCCCCGTCTGATTTTTACAGGTTTTTATTTTTATTTTTACTTTTGCATGATGTCTACGTGATAATTAATCATGCTTTATATTTCTGAAGAAGTCGTCATACCAGCCTTAGAACTTTGTGTTTTCTAAATCTTTCTATAAGAGATGTAGCTGTAGAAACTTCCGATACCATTAGCACCATTAGATGGTTGGCACGGCATCGATTAATCACCAATCATCGTGTTTGGGATAAATGCAGACGGCCAATGTAATTTGAAGCCAGAAAAGGAAAATATTACACTGATACTTATTGTTGGGCTTGCACAAAATGAGGCCATAAAAAGAATAGCTGGCTGGGCCCTTCTTTGAATGTTCGCATCTCACGTTAAGACAAATAATAAAAATAGTGTATTGGTTTCATTTGTAAATTTGTAATATATTTTAATTCCATTTATAAAAAAAACACTGTTTTATTTTATTTGTTAATGAATAATTTCAAAGTAAAAATTAAAACAAAAAGAAATTCAATTCTTTTCTAATAAACACTGTTTGATTTTATTTGTTAATAATTTCAAAGAAAAAATTTTTAAAAAAGAAAGAAATTCAATTCCTAATAAACACCGTTTGGTTTTATTTATTAATTAATAATTTAAAAATAATTTTTTTTTAAAAAGAAAGAAAGAAATTCCTTTTCTAATAAACACGGTTTGATTTTATTATTTGTTATTGCAAAAATCAGGAAACGAATTATTATTTGTAAAAGAAAAAAAGAAAAGAAAAACAAGCAGGCCAAAATAATAGGGCGTATTATTTTGGCCCTTATACCGGTCAAAATCTAAGACGAACCATTTGGCAGCCATTATAAAGTTGAAATATTCAAGATACCCGTTAATAGAAAGAGTTTAATATTTTTTTACTAGTTTGGTTTGGTTTACGGCATATCAGCCATATATGAGTTATTAAATGCCGAATAAAAGTGTCAAATATAATTCTACAGATATGATAATTATTTTATACTCCCAGAATTCATTGTTCCCAGAATACATTGTATTGCTCTTAGAAACCATTTCTCCCGGAAGAAAGTTTTACAGAGAGGGTACCATCATTACTCTCTAAAAAAACAAAACAAAAAAAACACACACTACTCCAAGAATAGGATGGAAATTTCAGTGAGAGTTGGAACATTAATCTTAGAAAACATTACTCTTAGAAGGAAATTTTACAGAGAGTGTAGGGGAATTACTCTCAAAAAACAGTACTTTCAGAAAAATATTCTTTGAAGGCATTACTCTTTGAAAACATTACTTCTTGGCATTGGTAATCTTTGTTCTCAACATGATTGACTCTTAAACCTCAGTGTCTATTTAGCATGAACATAAAATGAGAAATAAGCTTTGGTTTTTTGAATAATCACATTGAATAATAACATTGAATAATCACATTGAATAATAACATTGAATAATAACATTGAATAATACGGTTGGAGAAGAACTTTGAGATATTAGGGCATAACGTGACCAGCCGATTGATCGGATCAGGCCTCTCTGATCTCTCGTCTATCCGAGGCCTAAACGGAAGAATGGCTCATCCACCAGGATCCCATCCTAAGGTATTACCGGTCGCCGCCCACAGCGTACAGGTAGCCCCGCTTTCAGGGTCGGGGTGGGGTTACCCCTCTGCATGGGGGTGCAGTCGCGAATTTGTGGCCCCACCGACAAGGCCTTTATTACTATTAGAATCATAGTTGATAACATTGCTTTATAATATTCAACTTTATAAACATCTAAGATTACTTACTCCTGAAGGATATTAAGCATGACTGATTCATTATAATTAAGTTGTTACTGCAATATCCATTTGATCAAATGTTGATCAAGTTAAATTCTTATTGAATTGAGAATCGATTTTGCTTATTCCATTCTGTGCCTACTTTGATTTCCTTGTCTGCTCTTTTCTGTTTCTACAATCTGCTTGACTTTCTCAGCAATTACCGAATGCAAGGCCATCCTTATAACAGGCCAAGATATCTAACATTTAAGAGTCTATATTATTAAAAGTAAGACTCCCAGTCAGTCAGCAGATATCTTTTCAGCTGCTAAACACTTCACTCTTTCTGAAAATTCTGAAAGGGAATTCTAAGCAATCAAATTTATTTCAGTTGAGGTTTTGTATTACATCACAAATTACATTTGCGTTATAAGTTTGGTAGTATACTGTAAAAGTCAAAATTGAGTTTTATTGAAAAGTATTTTTTGCTATTATTAATAAAATACAAGCCGCGCGTGCGTGGTCCCCCTCTGTATGGGACTCGATGTGGCGAGTGTAAAATGCAATAAATTTGGGCAATTTGGGGCATTTTTGACCCCCTCTTTAACCCCCTTTTCGGTAAAACTTTCCTTTTTATAGATACTAAACCTCAAATTTAATTTTGTTTTGTTTTGTTCATAACATTACAATAGTGTACCTAATAACACAAAATGATAATGAGTTCCGGGCAACGCCGGGTGTGTACAAATAGTAATAATAACAGTAAACCATTTTTTTTTTATTACACTTATAACAAATAAACGAACACGTTTAAATGATCAGCGAACCAATTTGTTAAAAAAGGACCCTAACCCGACGAACATGCGTCAAAAGGCTACACGTGAGACATTAACTTGACCCAATCCATGGGGATCTAAAACGGTATATCAAAATTCAACAACGATATTCCATATTCTTTCTTCTTTTCGTTTTGGGATTAAATTCCATATTCTTTCTTCTTTTCGTTTTGGGATTAAATTCCTGTTTTTGCTTTAACATCTTTTCTCGATCTTTATCTTTACTCAAGCGGCTTTTGTTGAATATATAAACTAACCGTACAAAGTTATGGCAATGTAAACTTTGCACACTTATATCGGATCTATCACTTTCATCTTTAAAAGTAAACATTTTTTTTTAACATAGTTCACCCAAACAAGGCAGGTCGCCACTGTAGACGTAAGAGACTACCGAGAAAAAGGGCGATTTTTTTTTTGATTTTTTAAAATTTTTTGTTTTAACATAGTTTACCCTAAACAAGGCAGACCGCCACTGTAGACGTAAGGGGCTACTGAGAAAAAGGGTGAAAGTCTTTTTTTTGGAAGGCGCGGGGAGGGGGAGGGGGAATCTAAATTGGGAGTTGTGCAGCGAGATGTCTGTTTACATTAGTTTTAAATTTCTGCATGTCAGTACCGTCAGGAAAACAGGGAGCAGGGAGGAAGTTCCAGAATCCAGCAGCACGAGGAAAGAAGCTATTGGAGTAGAAGGCTCTCCGGCATCTGGGGATCTTCACATTGAATGGATGGGATTTGGCAGATTGTCGGGTTGGTCTAGTAAATTTGCGTCGTGGGGGATAAGAACTTTAGATGTTGTGTATGAGCGGACACTGACGAAAACATCAGAATACAACGTTGATGCCTTACAAAGCAAGCTGTAGTGGCGAAGTTTACCCTTCGATGCTCAAAATTAAAATGATTGAAATCGTTTCTGCACACATATCTGCGCATATACTCGCATGAATTAATAAATTTAAAAATAAAAAACATTTTGATCCAATCAAATACATTTCTCTGACTTTGTGAAAAATTGCCTTTTTGATTCGCCTCAAGTGCATAAAAGGACAGATTTTTCCTTCAATAATCGTGTTGAGTCAAAATCCACAACAGAGCTAACATCGACATTTCGCCAGCTTACCTTGCCCCCCTGTCGGGTGGTAGGAAAGCTAATAATACGTTTCTCAATTTCCGCACACACACTCATAAGCATACACACTCATAAGCATACACACTGACACTAACGCAAACACATCAACTCTTTCACATTGTCGTCTGCTCATCAAAAACAAATGTATAAACTTATTCATTTTAATACTCCTAACATTTCTCACTGAGCTTTCTGCACTGTACAACCAATGAACATTGACTCTTACTAATAACTTTCAATCAAATGTAATTTTTGCAATTGAATGAGATTACAATTTTTAAGATTCATGGATAATTCACGGCCCTTAAATTATCAACCCAGATTTCCTTGACATCTCATCTAATGAATCCCCCTTGTTCTGCAAGGACTTTCAAAATATGAACAAATATTCTGTTTTCCTTTCTATGTAGACTTCACCTTTAAATATATATAAAATATCTCTTTTGTGAACTTACGCTTTTGTATTCATTGTTTTGCTTGTGTTCACAGTTTATCTTTTCTCTCGCTCGCTCACATTTGAGTATTACCTAAAACTGTTTTTTTTTTAAAAATGTCTATCCCAAGGCTTCCCCAAAAACTAGACTTCCAAAACGCTACGGAGAAGAGTCATCCAAGTTAGGTAGCCAATGACAGTCTTGAACAAAGAATTCTACATTCGTACCGGAGTAAAACTATGGAGCGCTTTTCTACTAAAATTCTGTCTTGGTTTGGTCATTTGATAAGACAACAACAGCTGCACATCAAGCTTTGATAAAACCTACCAAAAGACTAGCAGAACGATCAAAGATTATATGGCTCGACCAGGTGATAAAATACTTGAAATAATTATCGCACTTCCATCTTTGAAACGACACACACAAAAAAAACATGAGTATTTATTTACTCCTCTCCAGGAGTTAGGCACAAGGCCAGTTTTATCTTACTCCTACAAGTAAGATGTGAACCAAGGTCGGGTCGGGAAAGTGGGTTGAAAAGCCAGCGCCCGAGAGGTGAGCACTCTGGCCATTAAAAATTGCCTGGGCAGCCCCGTCGGCATTCCCCAGTAGGGGCGCCTCAGGCAGTAAGCAATAAACTTACTCCTCCCTAAAGAGGGGAGGTGAAGCCTGGGAGGGTGGACCTCCTAGAACTGCACAGGACAGACCCATAGACTGGCGTAAATCAAGCCCCGAAAGCCAAGACAATACCGGTCTGTAAGGTGTAGTATCCATCGGAACAGATACTACACTTTGATCTTAGCCAAAAGGCCAAGTCCGGAAGAAATGACTGGAGATCTGTTAACAGCATCATGTTAACTAAGTTTACAGGTATGCAATGATGATGATGATGATGATGATGATGATGATGATGATGATGATGATGAATGACAAAATTTGAACTTACGAGATTTTTAACCAATAAAAAATAAATTTAAGTAATTATTACTTGTCAATCAAATAATATTGGGCGAACTGCCATTATCATTGATGGTTGAAGTTTATTTTATATATATATATATATATATTGGTACAGAAAAATTAGTACAACATTCGTACCGTCGGAAGGACTTAGCCACCTGGCTCTCTTCAGCTTCTGTTGTCATTTGTTTCGGAAATGTGAAGTCACGTGTCACTCTCGTTTGGACGCGTTAATTGCTTAGAGTGTTGTGTATGTTTGTTTAAATTTAGTGTAAGGAAGATTTAATAAGGTTTGAAAAAAAGGAAAGGGTGAAAAGTAAGTTAAGATTTAAACCAGAGAAGATTTAAAAAGATTTAAAAAAATGAAAATTAAAAAAATAAAACAAAAAATAAAAATAATTAAAAAAAACAACAAATAGCATAACTTAAAAAAAGCATAACAAAAAAAGGAAGTAAAAAGAACTCCCGGGCAGGTAATTACAGCTAGTTCTATATTTATATAGGAAAATATTATATACATTTAGTTCATATGACGTTTCAGTCCAATCTCTACTTTCTTCAGATATGTAAATGTCAGGAGGCGTTAGAAATGAACAAGGGAGATAATCTAAATGCTACAAATTATCAAGTTCTTATTTGCTGATATTCTAAATAAAAAATGGCGATTAAAAAAGGAACAAAATAACTGAATTTGAAAAACAAAAAGATATTTTTAAAACAAACACAAAATATGCAAGAATGTGTTGGAGTAGCAGCGCGGTGAATATTGTATTTATCTATCTACTCTTCATTGGACAAAATCTCCAATCAGCATTTTCTCTCAGCCAATTAGATAATTCCAGTGCATAGTATAAAAAGGTAAATACAGTTTTCTGCTCTTTTTTTTCTCTCTTTGGTTTCGGTGACAAAAAATGTGCGCACACCATAATACTGTCCAGGCCCCTTTGGAGTGAAGGGCCTTTTAGCAAACAGTCCACACATAACGAGAGATTTTCACGGACTACTAAACACAGCTACAACATATAGGTACACGTTTCTAAACGAACACATAAGTCCAAACATCAAACTCTTTTATTAACAAAAGAAAGGCGCGCAAATACACACGTCTTCATGCCTGTTCATTTACACACACGCAAAAATGCACAACGCGCCTCTCGAAGCAAACATATGTACAGGATGGCCAAGAAGTCACTGACGGTTTTTTTTTTTAACTTGAATAGATTCTTCATTTTTTATGGTACCTTAATGGAATTTTAACAGTATCTGACAAAGACAATGGAGATTCGAAAATGACACAAAAATACTGGTAATTAAAATATACAATTTGATTGAACATTACATTTTTGCACGATTGGTGACAGTTATTAGCTGTGATTCTGTTTAACTTTCGATTTTTGCAGCGATTATCGACATTCCACGTGACGTCTACTATCAGCCATTTTGTTTTTCGTTCTACCTTAACAGAGTGGACACTAGTTTGGTATTGAACTAAAAAACGCTTTAAAATAAGTTTAAATCATAAAAAACTATACACGTAGGTAGAAGAGTAATTTATCTTGCCTTTGGTAACATTTATTTGTTGCCTATTTGATTCTTTTCCCCCTTTTTGTGTTGTTGGCTCTTGTTAAAACAGAACCATTTGTTTTTATCTGAAACATTTTAGGTGGATCTGTTTTACTAGTTAATCTCACAAACTCTCGCACAAAACAAAATTAAGGTGAAATTGGTATAATATGCCTTTTTTAAAATGAAGTAAAAAAAATGAATAAAAAATTAAGGTAAAATTGATATAATATGCCTTTTTTAAAATGAAGTAAAAAAAATGAATAAAAAATTAAGGTAAAATTGATATAATATGCCTTTTTAAATGAAGTAAAAAAAAAAAATGAATAAAAAATTAAGGTAAAATTGATATAATATGCCTTTTTTAAATGAAGTAAAAAAAAAAAATGAATAAAAAATTAAGGTAAAATTGATATAATATGCCTTTTTTAAATGAAGTAAAAAAAAAAAATGAATAAAAAATTAAGGTAAAATTAATATAATATGCCTTTTTTGAAATGAAGTAAAAAAAAAAAATGAATAAAAAATTAAGGTAAAATTAATATAATATGCCTTTTTAAATGAAGTAAAAAAAAAAAATGAATAAAAAATTAAGGTAAAATTGATGTAATATGCCTTTTTTGAAATGAAGTAAAAAAAAAAAATGAATAAAAAATTAAGGTAAAATTAATGTAATATGCCTTTTTTGAAATGAAGTAAAAAAAAAAAAATGAATAAAAAATTAAGGTAAAATTAATATAATATGCCTTTTTTGAAATGAAGTAAAAAAAAAAAATGAATAAAAAATTAAGGTAAAATTGATGTAATATGCCTTTTTTGAAATGAAGTAAAAAAAAAAAAATGAATAAAAAATTAAGGTAAAATTAATATAATATGCCTTTTTTGAAATGAAGTAAAAAAAAAAAAATGAATAAAAAATTAAGGTAAAATTGATATAATATGCCTTTTTTGAAATGAAGTAAAAAAAAATGAATAAAAAATTAAGGTAAAATTGATATAATATGCCTTCGTTGAAATGAAGTAAAAAAAAAATGAATAAAAAATGAAGGTAAAATTGATATAATATGCCTTTTTTGAATGAAGTAAAAAAAAAATGAATAAAAAATTAAGGTAAAATTGATATAATATGCCTTTTTTGAAATGAAGTAAAAAAAAATGAATAAAAAATTAAGGTAAAATTAATATAATATGCCTTTTTTGAAATGAAGTAAAAAAAAAATGAATAAAAAATTAAGGTAAAATTAATATAATATGCCTTTTTTGAAATGAAGTAAAAAAAAAATGAATAAAAAATTAAGGTAAAATTAATATAATATGCCTTTTTTGAAATGAAGTAAAAAAAAAAAATGAATAAAAAATTAAGGTAAAATTGATGTAATATGCCTTTTTTGAAATGAAGTAAAAAAAAAAAAATGAATAAAAAATTAAGGTAAAATTAATATAATATGCCTTTTTTGAAATGAAGTAAAAAAAAAAAATGAATAAAAAATTAAGGTAAAATTGATATAATATGCCTTTTTTGAAATGAAGTAAAAAAAAATGAATAAAAAATTAAGGTAAAATTGATATAATATGCCTTCGTTGAAATGAAGTAAAAAAAAAATGAATAAAAAATGAAGGTAAAATTGATATAATATGCCTTTTTTGAATGAAGTAAAAAAAAAATGAATAAAAAATTAAGGTAAAATTGATATAATATGCCTTTTTTGAAATGAAGTAAAAAAAAATGAATAAAAAATTAAGGTAAAATTAATATAATATGCCTTTTTTGAAATGAAGTAAAAAAAAAAAAATGAATAAAAAATTAAGGTAAAATTAATATAATATGCCTTTTTTGAAATGAAGTAAAAAAAAAAAATGAATAAAAAATTAAGGTAAAATTGATGTAATATGCCTTTTTTGAAATGAAGTAAAAAAAAAAAAATGAATAAAAAATTAAGGTAAAATTAATATAATATGCCTTTTTTGAAATGAAGTAAAAAAAAAAAAATGAATAAAAAATTAAGGTAAAATTGATATAATATGCCTTTTTTGAAATGAAGTAAAAAAAAATGAATAAAAAATTAAGGTAAAATTGATATAATATGCCTTTTTTGAAATGAAGTAAAAAAAAAATGAATAAAAAATGAAGGTAAAATTGATGTAATATGCCTTTTTTGAAATGAAGTAAAAAAAAAAAAATGAATAAAAAATTAAGGTAAAATTAATATAATATGCCTTTTTTGAAATGAAGTAAAAAAAAATGAATAAAAAATTAAGGTAAAATTAATATAATATGCCTTTTTTAAATGAAGTAAAAAAAAAATGAATAAAAAATTAAGGTAAAATTGATATAATATGCCTTTTTAAATGAAGTAAAAAAAAAAATGAATAAAAAATTAAGGTAAAATTGATATAATATGCCTTTTTTGAAAGAAGTAAAAAAAATAATGAATAAAAAATTAAAGTAAAATTAATATAATATGCCTTTTTTGAAATGAAGTAAAAAAAAAAAATGAATAAAAAATTAAGGTAAAATTGATGTAATATGCCTTTTTTGAAATGAAGTAAAAAAAAAAAATGAATAAAAAATTAAGGTAAAATTAATATAATATGCCTTTTTTGAAATGAAGTAAAAAAAAAAAAATGAATAAAAAATGAAGGTAAAATTGATATAATATGCCTTTTTTGAATGAAGTAAAAAAAAAAAAATGAATAAAAAATTAAGGTAAAATTGATATAATATGCCTTTTTTGAAATGAAGTAAAAAAAAATGAATAAAAAATTAAGGTAAAATTAATATAATATGCCTTTTTTGAAATGAAGTAAAAAAAAATGAATAAAAAATTAAGGTAAAATTAATATAATATGCCTTTTTTGAAATGAAGTAAAAAAAAAATGAATAAAAAATTAAGGTAAAATTAATATAATATGCCTTTTTTGAAATGAAGTAAAAAAAAAAAATGAATAAAAAATTAAGGTAAAATTGATGTAATATGCCTTTTTTGAAATGAAGTAAAAAAAAAAAAATGAATAAAAAATTAAGGTAAAATTAATATAATATGCCTTTTTTGAAATGAAGTAAAAAAAAAAAAATGAATAAAAAATTAAGGTAAAATTGATATAATATGCCTTTTTTGAAATGAAGTAAAAAAAAATGAATAAAAAATTAAGGTAAAATTGATATAATATGCCTTCGTTGAAATGAAGTAAAAAAAAAATGAATAAAAAATGAAGGTAAAATTGATATAATATGCCTTTTTTGAATGAAGTAAAAAAAAAATGAATAAAAAATTAAGGTAAAATTGATATAATATGCCTTTTTTGAAATGAAGTAAAAAAAAATGAATAAAAAATTAAGGTAAAATTAATATAATATGCCTTTTTTGAAATGAAGTAAAAAAAAAAAAATGAATAAAAAATTAAGGTAAAATTAATATAATATGCCTTTTTTGAAATGAAGTAAAAAAAAAAAATGAATAAAAAATTAAGGTAAAATTGATGTAATATGCCTTTTTTGAAATGAAGTAAAAAAAAAAAAATGAATAAAAAATTAAGGTAAAATTAATATAATATGCCTTTTTTGAAATGAAGTAAAAAAAAAAAAATGAATAAAAAATTAAGGTAAAATTGATATAATATGCCTTTTTTGAAATGAAGTAAAAAAAAATGAATAAAAAATTAAGGTAAAATTGATATAATATGCCTTTTTTGAAATGAAGTAAAAAAAAAATGAATAAAAAATGAAGGTAAAATTGATGTAATATGCCTTTTTTGAAATGAAGTAAAAAAAAAAAAATGAATAAAAAATTAAGGTAAAATTAATATAATATGCCTTTTTTGAAATGAAGTAAAAAAAAATGAATAAAAAATTAAGGTAAAATTAATATAATATGCCTTTTTTAAATGAAGTAAAAAAAAAATGAATAAAAAATTAAGGTAAAATTGATATAATATGCCTTTTTAAATGAAGTAAAAAAAAAAATGAATAAAAAATTAAGGTAAAATTGATATAATATGCCTTTTTAGAAAGAAGTAAAAAAAATAATGAATAAAAAATTAAAGTAAAATTAATATAATATGCCTTTTTTGAAAGAAGTAAAAAAAATGAATATAAGATTAAGGTAAAATTGATATAATATGCCTTTTTTAAAATGAAGTAAAAAAAATGAATAAAAAATTAAGGTAAAATTGATATAATATGCCTTTGTTGAAATGAAGTAAAAAAAAAAATGAATAAAAAATTAAGGTAAAATTGGTATAATATGCCTTTTTAAATGAAGTAAAAAAAAAAATGAATAAAAAATGAAGGTAAAATTGATATAATATGCCTTCGTTGAAATGAAGTAAAAAAAAATGAATAAAAAATTAAGGTAAAATTAATATAATATGCCTTTTTTGAAATGAAGTAAAAAAAAAAAATGAATAAAAAATTAAGGTAAAATTGATATAATATGCCTTTTTTGAAATGAAGTAAAAAAAAATGAATAAAAAATTAAGGTAAAATTGATATAATATGCCTTTTTAAATGAAGTAAAAAAAAAAATGAATAAAAAATGAAGGTAAAATTAGTATAATATGCCTTTTTTGAAAGAAGTAAAAAAAATGAATAAAAAATTAAGGTAAAATTGGTATAATATGCCTTTTTTAAATGAAGTAAAAAAAAAAATGAATAAAAAATTAAGGTAAAATTGATATAATATGCCTTTTTTAAATGAAGTAAAAAAAAAATGAATAAAAGATTAAGGTAAAATTGATATAATATGCCTTTTTTGAAATGAAGTAAAAAAAAAAATGAATAAAAAATTAAGGTAAAATTGATATAATATGCCTTTTTAAATGAAGTAAAAAAAAAAATGAATAAAAAATTAAGGTAAAATTGATATAATATGCCTTTTTTAAAATGAAGTAAAAAAAAAAATGAATAAAAAATTAAGGTAAAATTGATATAATATGCCTTTTTTAAATGAAGTAAAAAAAAAAAATGAATTTAAGATTAAGGTAAAATTGATATAATATGCCTTTTTTAAATGAAGTAAAAAAAAAAATGAATAAAAAATGAAGGTAAAATTAGTATAATATGCCTTTTTTGAAAGAAGTAAAAAAAATGAATAAAAAATTAAGGTAAAATTGGTATAATATGCCTTTTTAAATGAAGTAAAAAAAAAAAATGAATAAAAGATTAAGGTAAAATTGATATAATATGCCTTTTTTAAATGAAGTAAAAAAAAAAATGAATAAAAAATGAAGGTAAAATTAGTATAATATGCCTTTTTTGAAAGAAGTAAAAAAAATGAATAAAAAATTAAGGTAAAATTGGTATAATATGCCTTTTTAAATGAAGTAAAAAAAAAATGAATAAAAGATTAAGGTAAAATTGATATAATATGCCTTTTTAAATGAAGTAAAAAAAAAAATGAATAAAAGATTAAGGTAAAATTGATATAATATGCCTTTTTTAAATGAAGTAAAAAAAAAAAAATGAATAAAAAATTAAGGTAAAATTAATATAATATGCCTTTTTAAATGAAGTAAAAAAAAAAAATGAATAAAAAATTAAGGTAAAATTGATATAATATGCCTTTTTAAATGAAGTAAAAAAAAAATGAATAAAAAATTAAGGTAAAATTAATATAATATGCCTTTTTAAATGAAGTAAAAAAAAAATGAATAAAAAATTAAGGTAAAATTAATATAATATGCCTTTTTTAAATGAAGTAAAAAAAAAAAATGAATAAAAAATGAAGGTAAAATTAGTATAATATGCCTTTTTTGAAAGAAGTAAAAAAAATGAATAAAAAATTAAGGTAAAATTGGTATAATATGCCTTTTTTAAATGAAGTAAAAAAAAAAATGAATAAAAAATTAAGGTACAATTGATATAATATGCCTTTTTTAAATGAAGTAAAAAAAAAAATGAATAAAAGATTAAGGTAAAATTGATATAATATGCCTTTTTTGAAATGAAGTAAACAAAAAAATGAATAAAAAATTAAGGTAAAATTGATATAATATGCCTTTTTTAAATGAAGTAAAAAAAAAAATGAATAAAAAATTAAGGTAAAATTGATATAATATGCCTTTTTTAAAATGAAGTAAAAAAAAAATGAATAAAAAATTAAGGTAAAATTGATATAATATGCCTTTTTAAATGAAGTAAAAAAAAAATGAATAAAAAATTAAGGTAAAATTAATATAATATGCCTTTTTAAATGAAGTAAAAAAAAAAAAATGAATAAAAAATTAAGGTAAAATTAATATAATATGCCTTTTTTAAATGAAGTAAAAAAAAAAATGAATAAAAAATTAAGGTAAAATTAATATAATATGCCTTTTTAAATGAAGTAAAAAAAAAAAAATGAATAAAAGATTAAGGTAAAATTGATATAATATGCCTTTTTTAAATGAAGTAAAAAAAAAAATGAATAAAAAATGAAGGTAAAATTAGTATAATATGCCTTTTTTGAAAGAAGTAAAAAAAATGAATAAAAAATTAAGGTAAAATTGGTATACCATGCCTTTTTAAATGAAGTAAAAAAAAAATGAATAAAAAATTAAGGTAAAATTGATATAATATGCCTTTTTTAAATGAAGTAAAAAAAAAAATGAATAAAAAATTAAGGTAAAATTGGTATAATATGCCTTTTTAAATGAAGTAAAAAAAAAAATGAATAAAAGATTAAGGTAAAATTGATATAATATGCCTTTTTTAAATGAAGTAAAAAAAAAAATGAATAAAAAATGAAGGTAAAATTAGTATAATATGCCTTTTTTGAAAGAAGTAAAAAAAATGAATAAAAAATTAAGGTAAAATTGGTATAATATGCCTTTTTAAATGAAGTAAAAAAAAAAAATGAATAAAAGATTAAGGTAAAATTGATATAATATGCCTTTTTTAAATGAAGTAAAAAAAAAATGAATAAAAAATTAAGGTAAAATTAATATAATATGCCTTTTTAAATGAAGTAAAAAAAAAAAAATGAATAAAAAATTAAGGTAAAATTGATATAATATGCCTTTTTTATATGAAGTAAAAAAAAAAATGAATAAAAAATTAAGGTAAAATTAATATAATATGCCTTTTTTAAATGAAGTAAAAAAAAAATGAATAAAAAATTAAGGTAAAATTAATATAATATGCCTTTTTTAAATGAAGTAAAAAAAAAAAAATGAATAAAAGATTAAGGTAAAATTGATATAATATGCCTTTTTTAAATGAAGTAAAAAAAAAAATGAATAAAAAATGAAGGTAAAATTAGTATAATATGCCTTTTTTGAAAGAAGTAAAAAAAATGAATAAAAAATTAAGGTAAAATTGGTATAATATGCCTTTTTAAATGAAGTAAAAAAAAAAAAATGAATAAAAGATTAAGGTAAAATTGATATAATATGCCTTTTTTAAATGAAGTAAAAAAAAAAAAATGAATAAAAAATTAAGGTAAAATTAATATAATATGCCTTTTTAAATGAAGTAAAAAAAAAAAATGAATAAAAAATTAAGGTAAAATTGATATAATATGCCTTTTTAAATGAAGTAAAAAAAAATGAATAAAAAATTAAGGTAAAATTAATATAATATGCCTTTTTAAATGAAGTAAAAAAAAAATGAATAAAAAATTAAGGTAAAATTAATATAATATGCCTTTTTTAAATGAAGTAAAAAAAAAAAATGAATAAAAGATTAAGGTAAAATTGATATAATATGCCTTTTTTAAATGAAGTAAAAAAAAAAATGAATAAAAAATTAAGGTAAAATTAATATAATATGCCTTTTTAAATGAAGTAAAAAAAAAATGAATAAAAAATTAAGGTAAAATTAATATAATATGCCTTTTTTAAATGAAGTAAAAAAAAAAAATGAATAAAAGATAAAGGTAAAATTAATATAATATGCCTTTTTTAAATGAAGTAAAAAAAAAATGAATAAAAAATTAAGGTAAAATTGATATAATATGCCTTTTTTAAATGAAGTAAAAAAAAAATGAATAAAAAATTAAGGTAAAATTAATATAATATGCCTTTTTTAAATGAAGTAAAAAAAAAATAAAAAATTAAGGTAAAATTGATATAATATGCCTTTTTTAAATGAAGTAAAAAAAAAAAAATGAATAAAAAATTAAGGTAAAATTAATATAATATGCCTTTTTAAATGAAGTAAAAAAAAAATGAATAAAAAATTAAGGTAAAATTAATATAATATGCCTTTTTAAATGAAGTAAAAAAAAAAAATGAATAAAAAATTAAGGTAAAATTAATATAATATGCCTTTTTAAATGAAGTAAAAAAAAAAATGAATAAAAAATTAAGGTAAAATTAATATAATATGCCTTTTTTAAATGAAGTAAAAAAAAAAATGAATAAAAAATTAAGGTAAAATTGGTATAATATGCCTTTTTAAATGAAGTAAAAAAAAAAAATGAATAAAAAATTAAGGTAAAATTAATATAATATGCCTTTTTTGAAATGAAGTAAAAAAAAAAAATGAATAAAAAATTAAGGTAAAATTGATATAATATGCCTTTTTTAAATGAAGTAAAAAAAAAAAAATGAATAAAAGATTAAGGTAAAATTGATATAATATGCCTTTTTAAATGAAGTAAAAAAAAAAATGAATAAAAAATTAAGGTAAAATTAATATAATATGCCTTTTTAAATGAAGTAAAAAAAAAATGAATAAAAAATTAAGGTAAAATTAATATAATATGCCTTTTTTAAATGAAGTAAAAAAAAAAAATGAATAAAAGATTAAGGTAAAATTGATATAATATGCCTTTTTTAAATGAAGTAAAAAAAAAAATGAATAAAAAATGAAGGTAAAATTAGTATAATATGCCTTTTTTGAAAGAAGTAAAAAAAATGAATAAAAAATTAAGGTAAAATTGATATAATATGCCTTTTTAAATGAAGTAAAAAAAAAAAATGAATAAAAGATTAAGGTAAAATTGATATAATATGCCTTTTTTAAATGAAGTAAAAAAACAAAATGAACAAAAAATTAAGGTAAAATTAATATAATATGCCTTTTTAAATGAAGTAAAAAAAAAAAATGAATAAAAAATTAAGGTAAAATTGATATAATATGCCTTTTTAAATGAAGTAAAAAAAAAATGAATAAAAAATTAAGGTAAAATTAATATAATATGCCTTTTTAAATGAAGTAAAAAAAAAATGAATAAAAAATTAAGGTAAAATTAATATAATATGCCTTTTTTAAATGAAGTAAAAAAAAAAAATGAATAAAAGATTAAGGTAAAATTGATATAATATGCCTTTTTTAAATGAAGTAAAAAAAAAAATGAATAAAAAATGAAGGTAAAATTGATATAATATGCCTTTTTTAAATGAAGTAAAAAAAAAAATGAATAAAAGATTAAGGTAAAATTGATATAATATGCCTTTTTAAATGAAGTAAAAAAAAAATGAATAAAAAATTAAGGTAAAATTAATATAATATGCCTTTTTAAATGAAGTAAAAAAAAAATGAATAAAAAATTAAGGTAAAATTAATATAATATGCCTTTTTAAATGAAGTAAAAAAAAAATGAATAAAAAATTAAGGTAAAATTAATATAATATGCCTTTTTAAATGAAGTAAAAAAAAAATGAATAAAAAATTAAGGTAAAATTAATATAATATGCCTTTTTTGAAATGAAGTAAAAAAAAAAAAATGAATAAAAAATTAAGGTAAAATTAATATAATATGCCTTTTTTAAATGAAGTAAAAAAAAAAATGAATAAAAAATTAAGGTAAAATTGGTATAATATGCCTTTTTAAATGAAGTAAAAAAAAAAAAATGAATAAAAAATTAAGGTAAAATTAATATAATATGCCTTTTTTGAAATGAAGTAAAAAAAAAAAATGAATAAAAAATTAAGGTAAAATTGATATAATATGCCTTTTTTAAATGAAGTAAAAAAAAAAATGAATAAAAAATTAAGGTAAAATTTATATAATATGCCTTTTTAAATGAAGTAAAAAAAAATGAATAAAAAATTAAGGTAAAATTAATATAATATGCCTTTTTTGAAATGAAGTAAAAAAAAAAAAATGAATAAAAAATTAAGGTAAAATTAATATAATATGCCTTTTTTAAATGAAGCAAAAAAAAAATGAATAAAAAATTAAGGTAAAATTGGTATAATATGCCTTTTTAAATGAAGTAAAAAAAAAAAATGAATAAAAAATTAAGGTAAAATTAATATAATATGCCTTTTTTGAAATGAAGTAAAAAAAAAAATGAATAAAAAATTAAGGTAAAATTGATATAATATGCCTTTTTTAAATGAAGTAAAAAAAAAAAAATGAATAAAAGATTAAGGTAAAATTGATATAATATGCCTTTTTAAATGAAGTAAAAAAAAAACATGAATAAAAAATTAAGGTAAAATTAATATAATATGCCTTTTTTGAAATGAAGTAAAAAAAAAAAATGAATAAAAAATTAAGATAAAATTAATATAATATGCCTTTTTTAAATGAAGTAAAAAAAAAATGAATAAAAAATTAAGGTAAAATTTATATAATATGCCTTTTTTGAAATGAAGTAAAAAAAAAAAAATGAATAAAAAATTAAGGTAAAATTAATATAATATGCCTTTATTAAATGAAGTAAAAAAAAAAATGAATAAAAAATTAAGGTAAAATTGGTATAATATGCCTTTTTAAATGAAGTAAAAAAAAAAAATGAATAAAAAATTAAGGTAAAATTAATATAATATGCCTTTTTTAAATGAAGTAAAAAAAAAAAATGAATAAAAAATTAAGGTAAAATTAATATAATATGCCTTTTTAAATGAAGTAAAAAAAAAAATGAATAAAAAATTAAGGTAAAATTAATATAATATCCCTTTTTTGAAATGAAGTAAAAAAAAAAAAATGAATAAAAAATTAAGGTAACATTAATATAATATGCCTTTTTTGAAATGAAGTAAAAAAAAAAAAATGAATAAAAAATTAAGGTAAAATTAATATAATATGCCTTTTTAAATGAAGTAAAAAAAAAAATGAATAAAAGATTAAGGTAAAATTAATATAATATCCCTTTTTTGAAATGAAGTAAAAAAAAAAATGAATAAAAAATTAAGGTAAAATTAATATAATATGCCTTTTTAAATGAAGTAAAAAAAAAAATGAATAAAAAATTAAGGTAAAATTAATATAATATGCCTTTTGAAATGAAGTAAAAAAAAAAATGAATAAAAGATTAAGGTAAAATTAATATAATATGCCTTTTTAAATGAAGTAAAAAAAAAAATGAATAAAAAATTAAGGTAAAATTAATATAATATGCCTTTTTAAATGAAGTAAAAAAAAAAATGAATAAAAGATTAAGGTAAAATTAATATAATATCCCTTTTTTGAAATGAAGTAAAAAAAAAAAAATGAATAAAAAATGAGGGTAAAATTAATATAATATGCCTTTTTAAATGAAGTAAAAAAAAATGAATAAAAAAATTAAGGTAAAATTAATATAATATGCCTTTTTAAATGAAGTAAAAAAAAAAATGAATAAAAAATTAAGGTAAAATTAATATAATATGCCTTTTTTAAATGAAGTAAAAAAAAAAATGAATAAAAAATTAAGGTAAAATTGGTATAATATGCCTTTTTAAATGAAGTAAAAAAAAAAAATGAATAAAAAATTAAGGTAAAATTAATATATGCCTTTTTTGAAATGAAGTAAAAAAAAAAATGAATAAAAAATTAAGGTAAAATTGATATAATATGCCTTTTTAAATGAAGTAAAAAAAAAAATGAATAAAAAATTAAGGTAAAATTAATATAATATGCCTTTTTAAATGAAGTAAAAAAAAAATGAATAAAAAATTAAGGTAAAATTAATATAATATGCCTTTTTAAATGAAGTAAAAAAAAAAATGAATAAAAAATTAAGGTAAAATTAATATAATATACCTTTTTTGAAATGAAGTAAAAAAAAAAAAATGAATAAAAAATTAAGGTAAAATTAATATAATATGCCTTTTTAAATGAAGTAAAAAAAAAAATGAATAAAAAATTAAGGTAAAATTAATATAATATGCCTTTTTAAATGAAGTAAAAAAAAAATGAATAAAAGATTAAGGTAAAATTAATATAATATCCCTTTTTTGAAATGAAGTAAAAAAAAAAAAATGAATAAAAAATTAAGGTAAAATTAATATAATATGCCTTTTTTGAAATGAAGTAACAAAAAAAAATGAATAAAAAATTAAGGTAAAATTAATATAATATGCCTTTTTTAAATGAAGTAAAAAAAAAAATGAATAAAAAATTAAGGTAAAATTAATATAATATCCCTTTTTTGAAATGAAGTAAAAAAAAAAAAAATGAATAAAAAATTAAGGTAAAATTAATATAATATGCCTTTTTAAATGAAGTAAAAAAAAATGAATAAAAAATTAAGGTAAAATTAATATAATATCCCTTTTTTGAAATGAAGTAAAAAAAAAAAAATGAATAAAAAATTAAGGTAAAATTAATATAATATGCCTTTTTTGAAATGAAGTAAAAAAAAAAAAATGAATAAAAAATTAAGGTAAAATTAATATAATATGCCTTTTTAAATGAAGTAAAAAAAAAATGAATAAAAGATTAAGGTAAAATTAATATAATATCCCTTTTTTGAAATGAAGTAAAAAAAAAAAAATGAATAAAAAATTAAGGTAAAATTAATATAATATGCCTTTTTAAATGAAGTAAAAAAAAAAATGAATAAAAAATTAAGGTAAAATTAATATAATATCCCTTTTTTGAAATGAAGTAAAAAAAAAAAAATGAATAAAAAATTAAGGTAAAATTAATATAATATGCCTTTTTTGAAATGAAGTAAAAAAAAAAAAATGAATAAAAAATTAAGGTAAAATTAATATAATATGCCTTTTTAAATGAAGTAAAAAAAAAAATGAATAAAAAATTAAGGTAAAATTAATATAATATCCCTTTTTTGAAATGAAGTAAAAAAAAAAAATGAATAAAAAATTAAGGTAAAATTAATATAATATGCCTTTTTTGAAATGAAGTAAAAAAAAAAAAATGAATAAAAAATTAAGGTAAAATTAATATAATATGCCTTTTTAAATGAAGTAAAAAAAAAAATGAATAAAAGATTAAGGTAAAATTGGTATAATATGCCTTTTTTTAAATGAAGTAAAAAAAATGAATAAAAAATTAAGGTAAAATTGGTATAATATGCCTTTTTTTAAATGAAGTAAAAAAAATGAATAAAAAATTAAGGTAAAATTGGTATAATATGCCTTTTTAAATGAAGTAAAAAAAAATGAATAAAAAATTAAGGTAAAATTAATATAATGTGCCTTTTTAAATGAAGTAAAAAAAAAAATGAATAAAAGATTAAGGTAAAATTAATATAATATCCCTTTTTTGAAATGAAGTAAAAAAAAAAAATGAATAAAAAATTAAGGTAAAATTAATATAATATGCCTTTTTTGAAATGAAGTAAAAAAAAAAAAAATGAATAAAAAATTAAGGTAAAATTAATATAATATGCCTTTTTTAAATGAAGTAAAAAAAAAAATGAATAAAAAATTAAGGTAAAATTAATATAATATCCCTTTTTTGAAATGAAGTAAAAAAAAAAAATGAATAAAAAATTAAGGTAAAATTAATATAATATGCCTTTTTAAATGAAGTAAAAAAAAAAATGAATAAAAAATTAAGGTAAAATTAATATAATATCCCTTTTTTGAAATGAAGTAAAAAAAAAAAAATGAATAAAAAATTAAGGTAAAATTAATATAATATGCCTTTTTTGAAATGAAGTAAAAAAAAAAAAATGAATAAAAAATTAAGGTAAAATTAATATAATATGCCTTTTTAAATGAAGTAAAAAAAAAAATGAATAAAAAATTAAGGTAAAATTAATATAATATCCCTTTTTTTAAATGAAGTAAAAAAAAAAAAATGAATAAAAAATTAAGGTAAAATTAATATAATATGCCTTTTTAAATGAAGTAAAAAAAAAAATGAATAAAAAATTAAGGTAAAATTAATATAATATCCCTTTTTTGAAATGAAGTAAAAAAAAAAAATGAATAAAAAATTAAGGTAAAATTAATATAATATGCCTTTTTTGAAATGAAGTAAAAAAAAAAAAATGAATAAAAAATTAAGGTAAAATTAATATAATATGCCTTTTTAAATGAAGTAAAAAAAAAATGAATAAAAAATTAAGGTAAAATTAATATAATATCCCTTTTTTGAAATGAAGTAAAAAAAAAAAAATGAATAAAAAATTAAGGTAAAATTAATATAATATGCCTTTTTTGAAATGAAGTAAAAAAAAAAAAATGAATAAAAAATTAAGGTAAAATTAATATAATATGCCTTTTTAAATGAAGTAAAAAAAAAATGAATAAAAGATTAAGGTAAAATTGGTATAATATGCCTTTTTTTAAATGAAGTAAAAAAAATGAATAAAAAATTAAGGTAAAATTGGTATAATATGCCTTTTTTTAAATGAAGTAAAAAAAATGAATAAAAAATTAAGGTAAAATTGGTATAATATGCCTTTTTAAATGAAGTAAAAAAAAAATGAATAAAAGATTAAGGTAAAATTGATATAATATGCCTTTTTTAAATGAAGTAAAAAAAAAAATGAATAAAAGATTAAGGTAAAATTGATATAATATGCCTTTTTTAAATGAAGTAAAAAAAAAAATGAATAAAAGATTAAGGTAAAATTAATATAATATGCCTTTTTTAAATGAAGTAAAAAAAAAAAATGAATAAAAAATTAAGGTAAAATTAATATAATATGCCTTTTTTAAATGAAGTAAAAAAAAAAATGAATAAAAGATTAAGGTAAAATTGGTATAATATGCCTTTTTAAATGAAGTAAAAAAAAAATGAATAAAAAATTAAGGTAAAATTAATATAATATGCCTTTTTTAAATGAAGTAAAAAAAAAAAATGAATAAAAGATTAAGGTAAAATTAATATAATATGCCTTTTTTAAATGAAGTAAAAAAAAAAATGAATAAAAGATTAAGGTAAAATTGATATAATATGCCTTTTTTAAATGAAGTAAAAAAAAAAATGAATAAAAGATTAAGGTAAAATTGGTATAATATGCCTTTTTTAAATGAAGTAAAAAAAAAATGAATAAAAGATTAAGGTAAAATTAATATAATATGCCTTTTTTAAATGAAGTAAAAAAAAAAAAATGAATAAAAAATTAAGGTAAAATTAATATAATATGCCTTTTTTAAATGAAGTAAAAAAAAAAATGAATAAAAGATTAAGGTAAAATTGGTATAATATGCCTTTTTAAATGAAGTAAAAAAAAAAAATGAATAAAAAATTAAGGTAAAATTAATATAATATGCCTTTTTTAAATGAAGTAAAAAAAAAAAAATGAATAAAAGATTAAGGTAAAATTAATATAATATGACTTTTTTAAATGAAGTAAAAAAAAAAATGAATAAAAGATTAAGGTAAAATTGATATAATATGCCTTTTTTAAATGAAGTAAAAAAAAAAATGAATAAAAGATTAAGGTAAAATTGATATAATATGCCTTTTTTAAATGAAGTAAAAAAAAAAATGAATAAAAGATTAAGGTAAAATTGATATAATATGCCTTTTTTAAATGAAGTAAAAAAAAAAAATGAATAAAAGAGTAAGGTAAAATTAATATAATATGCCTTTTTTAAATGAAGTAAAAAAAAAAATGAATAAAAGATTAAGGTAAAATTGGTATAATATGCCTTTTTAAATGAAGTAAAAAAAAAAATGAATAAAAAATTAAGGTAAAATTGGTATAATATGCCTTTTTTAAATGAAGTAAAAAAAAAAATGAATAAAAAATTAAGGTAAAATTAATATAATATGCCTTTTTTAAATGAAGTAAAAAAAAAAATGAATAAAAGATTAAGGTAAAATTAATATAATATGCCTTTTTTAAATGAAGTAAAAAAAAAAAATGAATAAAAAATTAAGGTAAAATTAATATAATATGCCTTTTTTAAATGAAGTAAAAAAAAAATGAATAAAAGATTAAGGTAAAATTGGTATAATATGCCTTTTTAAATGAAGTAAAAAAAAAAAAATGAATAAAAAATTAAGGTAAAATTAATATAATATGCCTTTTTTAAATGAAGTAAAAAAAAAAAATGAATAAAAGATTAAGGTAAAATTAATATAATATGCCTTTTTTAAATGAAGTAAAAAAAAAATGAATAAAAGATTAAGGTAAAATTGGTATAATATGCCTTTTTAAATGAAGTAAAAAAAAAAAAAATGAATAAAAAATTAAGGTAAAATTAATATAATATGCCTTTTTTAAATGAAGTAAAAAAAAAAATGAATAAAAGATTAAGGTAAAATTGGTATAATATGCCTTTTTAAATGAAGTAAAAAAAAAAATGAATAAAAAATTAAGGTAAAATTGGTATAATATGCCTTTTTTGAAAGAAGTAAAAAAAATGAATAAAAAATTAAGGTAAAATTGGTATAATATGCCTTTTTTAAATGAAGTAAAAAAAAAATGAATAAAAAATTAAGGTAAAATTAATATAATATGCCTTTTTTAAATGAAGTAAAAAAAAAAATGAATAAAAAATTAAGGTAAAATTGGTATAATATGCCTTTTTAAATGAAGTAAAAAAAAAATGAATAAAAGATTAAGGTAAAATTGATATAATATGCCTTTTTTAAATGAAGTAAAAAAAAAATGAATAAAAAATTAAGGTAAAATTGGTATAATATGCCTTTTTAAATGAAGTAAAAAAAAAAAAATGAATAAAAGATTAAGGTAAAATTAATATAATATGCCTTTTTTAAATGAAGTAAAAAAAAATGAATAAAAGATTAAGGTAAAATTGGTATAATATGCCTTTTTAAATGAAGTAAAAAAAAAATGAATAAAAAATTAAGGTAAAATTAATATAATATGCCTTTTTTAAATGAAGTAAAAAAAAAAAATGAATAAAAGATTAAGGTAAAATTAATATAATATGCCTTTTTTAAATGAAGTAAAAAAAAATGAATAAAAGATTAAGGTAAAATTAATATAATATGCCTTTTTTAAATGAAGTAAAAAAAAAATGAATAAAAGATTAAGGTAAAATTGGTATAATATGCCTTTTTAAATGAAGTAAAAAAAAAAAAATGAATAAAAAATTAAGGTAAAATTAATATAATATGCCTTTTTTAAATGAAGTAAAAAAAAAAAAATGAATAAAAGATTAAGGTAAAATTAATATAATATGCCTTTTTTAAATGAAGTAAAAAAAAAAATGAATAAAAGATTAAGGTAAAATTGGTATAATATGCCTTTTTAAATGAAGTAAAAAAAAAAAATGAATAAAAAATTAAGGTAAAATTAATATAATATGCCTTTTTTAAATGAAGTAAAAAAAAAAATGAATAAAAGATTAAGGTAAAATTGGTATAATATGCCTTTTTAAATGAAGTAAAAAAAAAATGAATAAAAAATTAAGGTAAAATTGGTATAATATGCCTTTTTTGAAAGAAGTAAAAAAAATGAATAAAAAATTAAGGTAAAATTGGTATAATATGCCTTTTTTAAATGAAGTAAAAAAAAAAATGAATAAAAAATTAAGGTAAAATTAATATAATATGCCTTTTTTAAATGAAGTAAAAAAAAAAAATGAATAAAAAATTAAGGTAAAATTGGTATAATATGCCTTTTTATATGAAGTAAAAAAAAAATGAATAAAAGATTAAGGTAAAATTGATATAATATGCCTTTTTTAAATGAAGTAAAAAAAAAAATGAATAAAAAATTAAGGTAAAATTGGTATAATATGCCTTTTTAAATGAAGTAAAAAAAAAAAAATGAATAAAAAATTAAGGTAAAATTAATATAATATGCCTTTTTTAAATGAAGTAAAAAAAAAAAATGAATAAAAGATTAAGGTAAAATTAATATAATATGCCTTTTTTAAATGAAGTAAAAAAAAAAATGAATAAAAGATTAAGGTAAAATTGGTATAATATGCCTTTTTAAATGAAGTAAAAAAAAAAAAATGAATAAAAAATTAAGGTAAAATTAATATAATATGCCTTTTTTAAATGAAGTAAAAAAAAAAATGAATAAAAGATTAAGGTAAAATTGGTATAATATGCCTTTTTAAATGAAGTAAAAAAAAAAATGAATAAAAAATTAAGGTAAAATTGGTATAATATGCCTTTTTTGAAAGAAGTAAAAAAAATGAATAAAAAATTAAGGTAAAATTGGTATAATATGCCTTTTTTAAATGAAGTAAAAAAAAAAATGAATAAAAAATTAAGGTAAAATTAATATAATATGCCTTTTTTAAATGAAGTAAAAAAAAAAATGAATAAAAAATTAAGGTAAAATTGGTATAATATGCCTTTTTAAATGAAGTAAAAAAAAAATGAATAAAAGATTAAGGTAAAATTGATATAATATGCCTTTTTTAAATGAAGTAAAAAAAAAATGAATAAAAAATTAAGGTAAAATTGGTATAATATGCCTTTTTAAATGAAGTAAAAAAAAAAAAATGAATAAAAGATTAAGGTAAAATTAATATAATATGCCTTTTTTAAATGAAGTAAAAAAAAAATGAATAAAAGATTAAGGTAAAATTGGTATAATATGCCTTTTTAAATGAAGTAAAAAAAAAATGAATAAAAAATTAAGGTAAAATTAATATAATATGCCTTTTTTAAATGAAGTAAAAAAAAAAAAATGAATAAAAGATTAAGGTAAAATTAATATAATATGCCTTTTTTAAATGAAGTAAAAAAAAATGAATAAAAGATTAAGGTAAAATTAATATAATATGCCTTTTTTAAATGAAGTAAAAAAAAAATGAATAAAAGATTAAGGTAAAATTGGTATAATATGCCTTTTTAAATGAAGTAAAAAAAAAAAATGAATAAAAAATTAAGGTAAAATTAATATAATATGCCTTTTTTAAATGAAGTAAAAAAAAAAAAATGAATAAAAGATTAAGGTAAAATTAATATAATATGCCTTTTTTAAATGAAGTAAAAAAAAAAATGAATAAAAGATTAAGGTAAAATTGGTATAATATGCCTTTTTAAATGAAGTAAAAAAAAAAAATGAATAAAAAATTAAGGTAAAATTAATATAATATGCCTTTTTTAAATGAAGTAAAAAAAAAAATGAATAAAAGATTAAGGTAAAATTGGTATAATATGCCTTTTTAAATGAAGTAAAAAAAAAATGAATAAAAAATTAAGGTAAAATTGGTATAATATGCCTTTTTTGAAAGAAGTAAAAAAAATGAATAAAAAATTAAGGTAAAATTGGTATAATATGCCTTTTTTAAATGAAGTAAAAAAAAAAATGAATAAAAAATTAAGGTAAAATTAATATAATATGCCTTTTTTAAATGAAGTAAAAAAAAAAATGAATAAAAAATTAAGGTAAAATTGGTATAATATGCCTTTTTATATGAAGTAAAAAAAAAATGAATAAAAGATTAAGGTAAAATTGATATAATATGCCTTTTTTAAATGAAGTAAAAAAAAAAATGAATAAAAAATTAAGGTAAAATTGGTATAATATGCCTTTTTAAATGAAGTAAAAAAAAAAAATGAATAAAAGATTAAGGTAAAATTAATATAATATGCCTTTTTAAATGAAGTAAAAAAAAAAAAATGAATAAAAGATTAAGGTAAAATTGATATAATATGCCTTTTTTAAATGAAGTAAAAAAAAAAATGAATAAAAGATTAAGGTAAAATTGATATAATATGCCTTTTTAAATGAAGTAAAAAAAAAAAATGAATAAAAGATTAAGGTAAAATTAATATAATATGCCTTTTTTAAATGAAGTAAAAAAAAAAAATGAATAAAAAATTAAGGTAAAATTAATATAATATGCCTTTTTTAAATGAAGTAAAAAAAAAAATGAATAAAAGATTAAGGTAAAATTAATATAATATGCCTTTTTTAAATGAAGTAAAAAAAAAATGAATAAAAGATTAAGGTAAAATTGGTATAATATGCCTTTTTAAATGAAGTAAAAAAAAAATGAATAAAAAATTAAGGTAAAATTAATATAATATGCCTTTTTTAAATGAAGTAAAAAAAAAAAATGAATAAAAGATTAAGGTAAAATTAATATAATATGCCTTTTTTAAATGAAGTAAAAAAAAAAATGAATAAAAGATTAAGGTAAAATTAATATAATATGCCTTTTTTAAATGAAGTAAAAAAAAAATGAATAAAAGATTAAGGTAAAATTGGTATAATATGCCTTTTTAAATGAAGTAAAAAAAAAAAATGAATAAAAAATTAAGGTAAAATTAATATAATATGCCTTTTTTAAATGAAGTAAAAAAAAAAAATGAATAAAAGATTAAGGTAAAATTAATATAATATGCCTTTTTTAAATGAAGTAAAAAAAAAATGAATAAAAGATTAAGGTAAAATTGGTATAATATGCCTTTTTAAATGAAGTAAAAAAAAAAAAATGAATAAAAAATTAAGGTAAAATTAATATAATATGCCTTTTTTAAATGAAGTAAAAAAAAAATGAATAAAAGATTAAGGTAAAATTGGTATAATATGCCTTTTTAAATGAAGTAAAAAAAAAAATGAATAAAAAATTAAGGTAAAATTGGTATAATATGCCTTTTTTGAAAGAAGTAAAAAAAATGAATAAAAAATTAAGGTAAAATTGGTATAATATGCCTTTTTTAAATGAAGTAAAAAAAAAATGAATAAAAAATTAAGGTAAAATTAATATAATATGCCTTTTTTAAATGAAGTAAAAAAAAAATGAATAAAAAATTAAGGTAAAATTGGTATAATATGCCTTTTTAAATGAAGTAAAAAAAAAATGAATAAAAGATTAAGGTAAAATTGATATAATATGCCTTTTTTAAATGAAGTAAAAAAAAAATGAATAAAAAATTAAGGTAAAATTGGTATAATATGCCTTTTTAAATGAAGTAAAAAAAAAAAAATGAATAAAAGATTAAGGTAAAATTAATATAATATGCCTTTTTAAATGAAGTAAAAAAAAAAATGAATAAAAGATTAAGGTAAAATTGATATAATATGCTTTTTTTAAATGAAGTAAAAAAAAAATGAATAAAAGATTAAGGTAAAATTGATATATGCCTTTTTTAAAATGAAGTAAAAAAAAATGAATAAAAGATTAAGGTAAAATTGGTATAATATGCCTTTTTTAAAATGAAGTAAAAAAAAAAAAATGAATAAAAAATTAAGGTAAAATTAATATAATATGCCTTTTTAAATGAAGTAAAAAAAAAATGAATAAAAAATTAAGGTAAAATTAATATAATATGCCTTTTTTAAATGAAGTAAAAAAAAAAAATGAATAAAAGATTAAGGTAAAATTAATATAATATGCCTTTTTTAAATGAAGTAAAAAAAAAAAAATGAATAAAAGCTTAAGGTAAAATTAATATAATATGCCTTTTTTAAATGAAGTAAAAAAAAAAAATGAATAAAAAATTAAGGTAAAATTAATATAATATGCCTTTTTTAAATGAAGTAAAAAAAAAAAATGAATAAAAAATTAAGGTAAAATTAATATAATATGCCTTTTTTAAATGAAGTAAAAAAAAAAATGAATAAAAGATTAAGGTAAAATTAATATAATATGCCTTTTTTAAATGAAGTAAAAAAAAAAAAATGAATAAAAGATTAAGGTAAAATTAATATAATATGCCTTTTTTAAATGAAGTAAAAAAAAAAAAATGAATAAAAAATTAAGGTAAAATTAATATATGCCTTTTTTAAATGAAGTAAAAAAAAAAAATGAATAAAAGATTAAGGTAAAATTAATATAATATGCCTTTTTTAAATGAAGTAAAAAAAAAAATGAATAAAAGATTAAGGTAAAATTAATATAATATGCCTTTTTTAAATGAAGTAAAAAAAAAAAAATGAATAAAAAATTAAGGTAAAATTGATATAATATGCCTTTTTTAAATGAAGTAAAAATAAAAATGAATAAAAAATTAAGGTAAAATTGATATAATATGCCTTTTTAAATGAAGTAAAAAAAAAAATGAATAAAAAATTAAGGTAAAATTGATATAATATGCCTTTTTAAATGAAGTAAAAAAAAAAATGAATAAAAAATTAAGGTAAAATTGATATAATATGCCTTTTTTGAAATGAAGTAAAAAAAAAATGAATAAAAAATTAAGGTAAAATTGATATAATATGCCTTTTTTGAAATGAAGTAAAAAAAAAATGAATAAAAAATTAAGGTAAAATTGATATAATATGCCTTTTTAAATGAAGTAAAAAAAAAATGAATAAAAGATTAAGGTAAAATTAATATAATATGCCTTTTTTAAATGAAGTAAAAAAAAAAAAATGAATAAAAAATTAAGGTAAAATTAATATAATATGCCTTTTTTAAATGAAGTAAAAATAAAAATGAATAAAAAATTAAGGTAAAATTGATATAATATGCCTTTTTTAAATGAAGTAAAAAAAAAAAAATGAATAAAAAATTAAGGTAAAATTAATATAATATGCCTTTTTTAAATGAAGTAAAAATAAAAATGAATAAAAAATTAAGGTAAAATTGATATAATATGCCTTTTTAAATGAAGTAAAAAAAAAAATGAATAAAAAATTAAGGTAAAATTGATATAATATGCCTTTTTAAATGAAGTAAAAAAAAAAATGAATAAAAAATTAAGGTAAAATTGATATAATATGCCTTTTTTGAAATGAAGTAAAAAAAAAATGAATAAAAAATTAAGGTAAAATTGATATAATATGCCTTTTTTGAAATGAAGTAAAAAAAAAATGAATAAAAAATTAAGGTAAAATTGATATAATATGCCTTTTTTGAAATGAAGTAAAAAAAAAATGAATAAAAAATTAAGGTAAAATTGATATAATATGCCTTTTTAAATGAAGTAAAAAAAAAATGAATAAAAGATTAAGGTAAAATTAATATAATATGCCTTTTTTAAATGAAGTAAAAAAAAAAAAATGAATAAAAAATTAAGGTAAAATTAATATAATATGCCTTTTTTAAATGAAGTAAAAAAAAAAAATGAATAAAAAATTAAGGTAAAATTAATATAATATGCCTTTTTTAAATGAAGTAAAAAAAAAATGAATAAAAAAATTAAGGTAAAATTAATATAATATGCCTTTTTTAAATGAAGTAAAAAAAAAAATGAATAAAAGATTAAGGTAAAATTGGTATAATATGCCTTTTTTTAAATGAAGTAAAAAAAATGAATATAAGATTAAGCTCACATGTTACGAATGACATGAAACGTTATGAAAGAACGATACTGCTATCTTCCTGCAAAGCAAGCACAAAATGCCTAGCAATGAAAGAGGTCTTTGGTGAAGATATCTTAGACTTCTCGACCATTATCTATGGAGACACAAGAAAAACAGTGTTTGGCAGAAAACCAATGTTTTCAGGATTGCCTCTTAAGTAGAATGTGGGAGTGATCATTTTATTTTATTTATTTAGTATATTTTGGATGTTATGTGAGAATCGTCTAACTGCTATGTTATCTGCCTTTAGAAAATAACATGCAGTTTATACTCCAAGAATAATACTAAAATCTGCTAAATTAGAGGTTTACTTATACTTACTACTAACTAGTATTAATAATTATAACACTAACATGATATAACACAGATTAGAGTAATAAGTTATTTTGGAAAAAAAACAAACAAACAAAAAATATTAGGATATAATAATAGTTGATTGTAATTTGACAGACTTGTTTCGGCTATGAGTAAAGTGTAGTATCTGTTCTGATACTACACTACAATTTTTCTGTCCTCGGTCAGTGAAGGAGAAATCTTTCTAGATTAAGGCAATTTTTATTTTTGTGCCAATTCGAAGTGCCCCTTTTTGGGGAGCTGGATTTTTACCACATTAAAGACCGACCTTTTTTCTAACGGCCTTCGTAGGGAGGCAAATAAATAAAGACATTAGTGAAACACTTTATTGACCTCACAATAAAGTTATTATATATTATAATTCAAGGTCATATAAACCACAGTGTCCAGGTCATATCAACCACAGTGGCAAGGTCATATCAATCACACATGTCTGGTTTTGAAAATATGCAAATAAGATGGCAAGAACATGATAGAGTAGTTTCAAAAATACCTTGAACAATTCAAGAAAAGATTAAAGTAGAGTAGTTTCAAAATTGCCTTGAACAGTTTAAGAAAAGATTAAAGTAGAGTAGTTTCAAAAATGTCTTGAACAGTTCAAGAAAAGATTAAGGTAGAGTAGTTTCAAAAATGCCTTGAACAGTTTAAGAAAAGATTAAAGTAGAGTAGTTTCAAAAATGCCTTGAACAGTTCAAGAAAAGATTAAAGTAGAGTAGTTTCAAAATTGCCTTGAACAGTTTAAGAAAAGATTAAAGTAGAGTAGTTTCAAAAATGCCTTGAACAGTTCAAGAAAAGATTAATTTGGAGTAGTTTCAAAAATGCCTTGAACAGTTTAAGAAAAGATTAAAGTAGAGTAGTTTCAAAATTGCCTTGAACAGTTTAAGAAAAGATTAAAGTAGAGTAGTTTCAAAAATGCCTTGAACAGTTCAAGAAAAGATTAAAGTAGAGTAGTTTCAAAATTGCCTTGAACAGTTTAAGAAAAGATTAAAGTAGAGTAGTTTCAAAAATGCCTTGAACAGTTTAAGAAAAGATTAAAGTAGAGTAGTTTCAAAAATGCCTTGAACAGTTAAAGAAAAGATTAAAGTAGAGTAGTTTCAAAAATGCCTTGAACAGTTTAAGAAAAGATTAAAGTAGAGTAGTTTAAAAAATGCCTTGAACAGTTCAAGAAAAGATTAAAGTAGAGTAGTTTCAAAATTGCCTTGAACAGTTTAAGAAAAGATTAAAGTAGAGTAGTTTCAAAAATGTCTTGAACAGTTCAAGAAAAGATTAAAGTAGAGTAGTTTCAAAATTGCCTTGAACAGTTTAAGAAAAGATTAAAGTAGAGTAGTTTAAAAATGCCTTGAACAGTTAAAGAAAAGATTAAAGTAGAGTAGTTTCAAAAATGCCTTGAACAGTTTAAGAAAAGATTAAAGTAGAGTAGTTTCAAAAATGCCTTGAACAGTTTAAGAAAAGATTAAAGTAGAGTAGTTTCAAAAATGCCTTGAACAGTTCAAGAAAAAATTAAAGTAGAGTAGTTTCAAAAATGCCTTGAACAGTTCAAGAAACAATCAAAGTAGAGTAGTTTCAAAGATTTCTTGAACAGTTCAAGAAAAGATTAAAGTAGAGTAGTTTCAAAATTGCCATGAACAGTTTAAGAAAAGATTAAAGTAGAGTAGTTTCAAAAATGCCTTGAACAGTTTAAGAAAAGATTAAAGTAGGGTAGTTTCAAAAATGCCTTGAACAGTTAAAGAAAAGATTAAAGTAGAGTAGTTTCAAAATTGCCTTGAACAGTTAAAGAAAAGATTAAAGTAGAATAGTTTCAAAAATGTCTTGAACAGTTCAAGAAAAGATTAAGGTAGAGTAGTTTCAAAAATGCCTTGAACAGTTTAAGAAAAGATTAAAGTAGAGTAGTTTCAAAATTGCCTTGAACAGTTCAAGAAAAGATTAAAGTAGAGTAGTTTCAAAATTGCCTTGAACAGTTTAAGAAAAGATTAAAGTAGGGTAGTTTCTAAAAATGCCTTGAACAGTTCAAGAAAAGATTAAAGTAGAGTAGTTTCTAAATTGCCTTGAACAGTTTAAGAAAAGATTAAAGTAGAGTAGTTTCAAAAATGCCTTGAACAGTTTAAGAAAAGATTAAAGTAGAGTAGTTTCAAAAATGCCTTGAACAGTTTAAGAAAAGATTAAAGTAGAGTAGTTTCAAAAATGCCTTGAACAGTTCAAGAAAAGATTAAAGTAGAGTAGTTTAAAAAATGCCTTGAACAGTTTAAGAAAAGATTAAGGTAGAGTAGTTTCAAAAATGCCTTGAACAGTTTAAGAAAAGATTAAAGTTGAGTAGTTTCAAAAATGCCTTGAACAGTTAAAGAAAAGATTAAAGTAGAGTAGTTTAAAAAATGTCTTGAACAGTTCAAGAAAAGATTAAAGTAGAGTAGTTTCAAAATTGCCTTGAACAGTTTAAGAAAAGATTAAAGTAGAGTAGTTTCAAAAATGCCTTGAACAGTTCAAGAAAAGATTAAGGTAGAGTAGTTTCAAAAATGCCTTGAACAGTTTAAGAAAAGATTAAAGTAGAGTAGTTTCAAAAATGCCTTGAACAGTTTAAGAAAAGATTAAAGTTGAGTAGTTTCAAATATGCCTTGAACAGTTTAAGAAAAGATTAAAGTAGAGTAGTTTCAAAAATGCCTTGAACAGTTTAAGAAAAGATTAAAGTAGAGTAGTTTCAAAAATGCCTTGAACAGTTTAAGAAAAGATTAAAGTAGAGTAGTTTCAAAAATGCCTTGAACAGTTCGAAGAAAAGATTAAAGTAGAGTAGTTTCAAAAATGCCTTGAACAGTTTAAGAAAAGATTAAAGTAGAGTAGTTTCAAAAATGCCTTGAACAGTTCAAGAAAAGATTAAAGTAGAGTAGTTTCTAAAAATGCCTTGAACAGTTCAAGAAAAGATTAATTTAGAGTAGGTTCAAAAATTCCTTGAACAGTTCAAGAAAAGATTAAAGTAGAGTAGTTTCAAAAATGTCTTGAACAGTTCAAGAAAAGATTAAGGTAGAGTAGTTTCAAAAATGCCTTGAACAGTTTAAGAAAAGATTAAAGTAGAGTAGTTTCAAAAATGCCTTGAACAGTTTAAGAAAAGATTAAAGTAGAGTAGTTTCAAAAATGCCTTGAACAGTTCAAGAAAAAATTAATTTAGAGTAGGTTCAAAAATTCCTTGAACAGTTCAAGAAAAGATTAAAGTAGAGTAATTGCAAAAATGCCTTGAACAGTTTAAGAAAAGATTAAAGTAGAGTAGTTTCAAAAATGCCTTGAACAGTTCAAGAAAAGATTAAAGTCGAGTAGTATCAAAATTGCCTTGAACAGTTTAAGAAAAGATTAAAGTAGAGTAGTTTCAAAAATGCCTTGAACAGTTCAAGAAAAGATTAAAGTAGAGTAGTTTCAAAAATGCCTTGAACAGTTTAAGAAAAGATTAAAATAGGGTAGTTTAAAAAATGCCTTGAACAGTTTAAGAAAAGATTAAAGTAGAGTAGTTTAAAAAATGCCTTGAACAGTTAAAGAAAAGATTGAAGTAGAGTAGTTTCAAAAATGCCTTGAACAGTTTAAGAAAAGATTAAAGTAGAGTAGTTTAAAAAATGCCTTGAACAGTTAAAGAAAAGATTGAAGTAGAGTAGTTTCAAAAATGCCTTGAACAGTTTAAGAAAAGATTAAAGTAGAGTAGTTTCAAAAATGCCTTGAACAGTTCAAGAAAAGATTAATTTAGAGTAGTTTAAAAAATTCCTTGAACAGTTCAAGAAAAGATTAAAGTAGAGTAGTTTCAAAAATGCCTTGAACAGTTTAAGAAAAGATTAAAGTAGAGTAGTTTCAAAATTGCCTTGAACAGTTTAAGAAAAGATTAAGGTAGGGTAGTTTAAAAAATGCCTTGAGCAGTTTAAGAAAAGATTAAAGTAGAGTATTTTCAAAAATGCCTTGAACAGTTTAAGAAAAGATTAAAGTAGAGTAGTTTAAAATATGTCTTGAACAGTTCAAGAAAAGATTAAAGTAGAGTAGTTTCAAAAATGCCTTGAACAGTTTAAGAAAAGATTAAAGTAGAGTAGTTTCAAAAATGCCTTGAACAGTTTAAGAAAAGATTAAAGTAGAGTAGTTTCAAAAATGCCTTGAACAGTTTAAGAAAAGATTAAAGTAGAGTAGTTTCAAAAATGCCTTGAACAGTTCAAGAAAAGATTAAGGTAGAGTAGTTTCAAAAATGCCTTGAACAGTTTAAGAAAAGATTAAAGTAGAGTAGTTTCAAAAATGACTTGAACAGTTTAAGAAAAGATTAAAGTTGAGTAGTTTCAAATATGCCTTGAACAGTTTAAGAAAATATTAAGGTAGAGTAGTTTCAAAAATGCCTTGAACAGTTTAAGAAAAGATTAAGGTAGAGTAGTTTCAAAAATGCCTTGAACAGTTTAAGAAAAGATTAAAGTAGAGTAGTTTAAAATATGTCTTGAACAGTTCAAGAAAAGATTAAAGTAGAGTAGTTTCAAAAATGCCTTGAACAGTTTAAGAAAAGATTAAAGTAGAGTAGTTTCAAAAATGCCTTGAACAGTTTAAGAAAAGATTAAAGTAGAGTAGTTTCAAAAATGCCTTGAACAGTTTAAGAAAAGATTAAAGTAGAGTAGTTTCAAAAATGCCTTGAACAGTTTAAGAAAAGATTAAAGTAGAGTAGTTTCAAAAATGCCTTGAACAGTTTAAGAAAAGATTAAAGTTGAGTAGTTTCAAAAATGCCTTGAACAGTTTAAGAAAATATTAAGGTAGAGTAGTTTCAAAAATGCCTTGAACAGTTTAAGAAAAGATTAAGGTAGAGTAGTTTAAAAATGCCTTGAACAGTTCAAGAAAAGATTAAAGTAGAGTAGTTTCAAAAATGCCTTGAACAGTTCAAGAAAAGATTAAAGTAGAGTAGTTTAAAAATGCCTTGAACAGTTTAAGAAAAGATTAAAGTAGAGTAGTTTCAAAAATGTCTTGAACAGTTCAAGAAAAGATTAAGGTAGAGTAGTTTCAAAAATGCCTTGAACAGTTTAAGAAAAGATTAAAGTAGAGTAGTTTCAAAAATGCCTTGAACAGTTTAAGAAAAGATTAAAGTAGAGTAGTTTCAAAAATGCCTTGAACAGTTTAAGAAAAGATTAAAGTAGAGTAGTTTCAAAAATGCCTTGAACAGTTCAAAGAAAAGATTAAAGTAGAGTAGTTTCAAAAATGCCTTGAACAGTTTAAGAAAAGATTAAAGTAGAGTAGTTTCAAAAATGCCTTGAACAGTTCAAGAAAAGATTAAAGTAGAGTAGTTTCAAAAATGCCTTGAACAGTTCAAGAAAAGATTAATTTAGAGTAGGTTCAAAAATTCCTTGAACAGTTCAAGAAAAGATTAAAGTAGAGTAGTTTCAAAAATGCCTTGAACAGTTTAAGAAAAGATTAAAGTCGAGTAGTTTCAAAATTGCCTTGAACAGTTTAAGAAAAGATTAATTTAGAGTAGTTTCAAAAATGCCTTGAACAGTTCAAGAAAAGATTAAAGTAGAGTAGTTTCAAAAATGCCTTGAACAGTTTAAGAAAAGATTAAAATAGGGTAGTTTCAAAAATGCCTTGAACAGTTTTAGAAAAGATTAAAGTAGAGTAGTTTCAAAAATGCCTTGAACAGTTCAAGAAAAGATTAAAGTAGAGTAGTTTCAAAATTGCCTTGAACAGTTTAAGAAAAGATTAAAGTAGAGTAATTGCAAAAATGCCTTGAACAGTTTTAGAAAAGATTAAAGTAGAGTAGTTTCAAAAATGCCTTGAACAGTTTAAGAAAAGATTAAAGTAGAGTAGTTTCAAAAATGCCTTGAACAGTTTTAGAAAAGATTAAAGTAGAGTAGTTTCAAAAATGCCTTGAACAGTTTAAGAAAAGATTAAAGTAGAGTAGTTTCAAAAATGCCTTGAACAGTTCAAAGAAAAGATTAAAGTAGAGTAGTTTCAAAAATGCCTTGAACAGTTTAAGAAAAGATTAAAGTAGAGTAGTTTCAAAAATGCCTTGAACAGTTCAAGAAAAGATTAATTTAGAGTAGTTTCAAAAATGCCTTGAACAGTTCAAGAAAAGATTAATTTAGAGTAGTTTCAAAAATTCCTTGAACAGTTCAAGAAAAGATTAAAGTAGAGTAGTTTCAAAAATGCCTTGAACAGTTTAAGAAAAGATTAAAGTAGAGTAGTTTCAAAATTGCCTTGAACAGTTTAAGAAAAGATTAAAGTAGAGTAGTTTCAAAAATGCCTTGAACAGTTCAAGAAAAGATTAAAGTAGAGTAGTTTCAAAAATGCCTTGAACAGTTTAAGAAAAGATTAAAATAGGGTAGTTTCAAAAATGCCTTGAACAGTTCAAGAAAAGATTAAAGTAGAGTAGTTTAAAAAATGCCTTGAACAGTTAAAGAAAAGATTAAAGTAGAGTAGTTTCAAAAATGCCTTGAACAGTTTAAGAAAAGATTAAAGTAGAGTAGTTTCAAAAATGCCTTGAACAGTTCAAGAAAAGATTAAAGTAGAGTAGTTTCAAAAATGCCTTGAACAGTTCAAGAAAAGATTAAAGTAGAGTAGTTTCAAAAATGCCTTGAACAGTTCAAGAAAAGATTAAAGTAGAGTAATTTCAAAAATGCCTTGAACAGTTCAAGAAAAGATTAAAGTAGAGTAGTTTCAAAAATGCTATGAACAGTTTAAGAAAAGATTAAAGTAGAGTAGTTTAAAAAATGCCTTGTGCAGTTCAAGAAAAGATTAAAGTAGAGTAGTTTAAAAAATGCCTTGTGCAGTTCAAGAAAAGATTAAAGTAGAGTAGTTTCAAAAATGCTTTGTGCAGTTCAAGAAAAGATTAAAGTAGAGTAGTTTCAAAAATGCCTTGTGCAGTTCAAGAAAACTTCAATCTCATTAGTATCAATAAAAAAAACTTGTAAAGGTGGGGTCCATAAATTCAGGGTCCATGAAAAAATCTTAAACTTGAATGCTAAGAACAACAAAGCAACTAATTCAGTGTTAAGACAGGAATGTGTCAGAGTTATTGACAATTTTGCATATCATATCCAGCTATGTTTGCAATACAGAGGTGCACATTGGGAGCGTGGTATTGAATAACACGGACCGAAGTTCAAATATGGTTAGATTGCAAACGTGATTATGAATTCTATTAATTATTTTATGGGTGGTATTTGGAAGGAATCACCCTATACAATTAAAAAATCGTGAATATAAAATCAGTTGGCAAATTAAAAAACCTAACTGTCTGAACTATTTTTATAACTTTAAAACTGTTAAATCATTACATACTTATATTTTATGGTTGTTTAGGCATGGATAGACACCTTTATATAAATTTATCTAACAATGTGTATATAGGTTTGTTGCTGAAATATAGAGATTTTCGTTCTCTTCTGATCTTGTACAACCCCCGATGATACTCTATAGATGTACTATAAATAAGGCAATACATTTTTCTCATGATGCCTTTTCTTTTCATCTAAAATAAAGAGTCGTCCAAAAGTATTTGCATACACAAAGACTTTTGCCTACTGTAAAGAATCTTTATGTTGTATTTGGACAGCTTGATATAATCAAAAAAATATCTCCCTGCTTCAATTTCAGCTTGTTGTAAACCTCGAAAAAGTCCAGATATCTAATTCAATCTGTGCATATAGAAATGAAAATGCAATTTCAAACTAAAGCTTGACAGACCGATGGACAAAGTCTGTCAAAGATTCAAGATCACAGATTAATCAATTGTTTACACTTATCTGAGGAAGAACATCAATTGTATAATGCAGATTCTCTTAGCAGATTTGAAGTTAGTGTGTTTTCGTTTAGTGCAAGTTAGCGTTTAGTGCAAGTTAGCGTTTAGTGCAAGTTAGCGTTTAGTGAAAGTTAGCGTTTAGTGAAAGTTAGCGTTTAGTGAAAGTTAGCGTTTAGTGCAAGTTAGCGTTTAGTGCAAGTTAGTGTACTAGCGTTTAGTGCAAGTTAGCGTTTAGTGCAAGTTAGTGTACTAGCGTTTAGTGCAAGTTAGCGTTTAGTGCAAGTTAGCGTTTAGTGCAAGTTAGCGTTTAGTGCAAGTTAGTGTTTAGTGCAAGTTAGCGTTTAGTGCAAGTTAGTGTACTAGCGTTTAGTGCAAGTTAGCGTTTAGTGCAAGTTAGCGTTTAGTGCAAGTTAGTGTTTAGTGCAAGTTAGTGTTTAGTGCAAGTTAGTGTTTAGTGCAAGTTAGCGTTTAGTGAAAGTTAGCGTTTAGTGCAAGTTAGTGTACTAGCGTTTAGTGCAAGTTAGTGTTTAGTGCAAGTTAGCGTTTAGTGAAAGTTAGCGTTTAGTGAAAGTTAGCGTTTAGTGAAAGTTAGCGTTTAGTGAAAGTTAGCGTTTAGTGAAAGTTAGCGTTTAGTGAAAGTTAGCGTTTAGTGCAAGTTAGCGTTTAGTGCAAGTTAGCGTTTAGTGAAAGTTAGTGTACTAGCGTTTAGTGAAAGTTAGTGTACTAGCGTTTAGTGCAAGTTAGCGTTTAGTGCAAGTTAGCGTTTAGTGCAAGTTAGTGTACTAGCGTTTAGTGCAAGTTAGCGTTTAGTGAAAGTTAGCGTTTAGTGCAAGTTAGTGTACTAGCGTTTAGTGAAAGTTAGCGTTTAGTGAAAGTTAGTGTACTAGCGTTTAGTGCAAGTTAGCGTTTAGTGAAAGTTAGCGTTTAGTGAAAGTTAGCGTTTAGTGCAAGTTAGTGTACTAGCGTTTAGTGAAAGTTAGCGTTTAGTGAAAGTTAGTGTACTAGCGTTTAGTGCAAGTTAGCGTTTAGTGAAAGTTAGTGTACTAGCGTTTAGTGAAAGTTAGCGTTTAGTGAAAGTTAGTGTACTAGCGTTTAGTGCAAGTTAGCGTTTAGTGAAAGTTAGCGTTTAGTGCAAGTTAGTGTACTAGCGTTTAGTGAAAGTTAGTGTACTAGCGTTTAGTGCAAGTTAGCGTTTAGTGCTAGTTAGCGTTTAGTGCAAGTTAGCGTTTAGTGCAAGTTAGCGTTTAGTGCAAGTTAGCGTTTAGTGCAAGTTAGCGTTTAGTGCAAGTCAGCGTTTAGTGCAAGTCAGCATAGAAGTAGTTGCAAGAAAACAAAAAAAAATCATACTTTTAATATCGAATTTAAGTTTAGTTATCACATTGTCATCACATTGTCATTTTCTTCAATAAAATCAAGTTTAACAAATATATTCTCATGTAGGTAGACGCTAATCTGAGCATCTACCTCAAATAAAATTTGATTTAATAAAGATGAATAGAAAATATGCGGGGGCTGTCAAGTGAAGTGGGCTTCCTTCATTTGAGACTGAATCAGTTTGCCCCTGTAGCCATTCATCTTACGATAACAACTGAAGGTTGTTAATGAATCTACATATATTAAGATGTCGTTAGGGGACGGAATCTGGATTGTTATTTTAGCTTTAAGTTTCACAACTCAAAATGAATGACATATTGGCTACGCCAAAAATGCAAATAGTGCACAGCATAAATATGCATGTTTGTGTGGTGAACATAATTATTACGCGTGCAATGCGAGTACATATCGGCGGAGAACATTTTATACACTTCATGTAAAATGATAATTCATACACGACTGAAAGTCTCATTGGGGAGTATTGGCATGTTGTTACAAGTCAATTCGTTTGCTAGGATCCCCCATGTATCTACTTACAGGCGGACCATCTGCTGGGATGCAAGTACCAGTTATGTAAACATTTACACGCCAATAATATAAACAATAAAAATAATTATTCATGAAAAGGAAAACCAGATGCAATTAAAAATGCCTGTGGTCAATGATTTGTGTATTATGTTATCAGCTTTTCCCTAAATATTTTTACTATTCATTTTTTTTTTTTTACAGCAGGAAAATAGTTTTAAAAGTTACAAGTTAAAATATAGAATAAGAAAATCTATGTTTTTTGGATTATTCGGACTACTATTCTCATCATAGTTGTAATTTTCACAACGTTTCGACCGATGTAACCTTACAACTTCTTCAGGTGTATTTTTCGAACTCTGGAATCTATGCAGAATTTGGACCCGTGGCACAACGGATAAGGGTGTTGAGTTCAATCAGTTCTAAGTGATAGTCTTCTGGAGGTTGAAGGTTCAAGCCAAACAATAGGCCATTACTACTTATTATTTAAATTATTCGGGACTATTATTCTTATCTCGCTTTTTATTTTCACAATGTTTCGGCCAATGATAACATTGGACACATTCGGGTGAATCTTTTCAAACTTTGGAATCTTTATCTCAAACTTTTACAGAATTTCGATCTGAGCCCTTTATTTCATCCATGGGGGTAGATTACTCTCGTTCCATCAGTCATAATTGGGTAGACGTGTTAATTACTTCGTTATTCTTAGTTATCGCCTTTTGTTATCGATATCGCTCCAGACAAGGCATGAAGCTACTTGATGTAAAAAACTAATAAGAACAAAAGATTATCGCAAAAACAGGGGATGCCTATTGGCCTTAGTCTTGAAAAGACAAAGATTATAGGTAGGAGGAAAACAGTCAGCAGGAAGAGAGTTCCACAAACCTACGGTTTTTGGAAAGAAGCTGCTGGAATAGGAAGCTGTATTACAATGAGGTATGAAAACAGCGAATTGATGGAGACCACTAGACCAACGAGTCAAACGAGCTGGAACAAAGGAAGTGGGGAGCAGAACACATAATTCTGAAGAACACATGCCATAATAGTATTTATAGAAAAGACTGAGACTAGCAACATCACGTCCGTGAGAGAGAGAGAGAGTGAAGAGAAGAAAAAATAGTAAGGCCAATCAAATTACAAACACGTTTCTGCACCTTATCAAGAACCCTCAAATGGAACAGATTCACCAGCCAAATATGACAACAGTACTCTATACATTGTCTGATTGTAGATTTGTAGAGAAAGAGAATAGCCTCAGATGTGAGAAAGCGTTTGGAGCGATAGAGAGAACCGACTTTACGAGAAGCAGAAAGAGCAATGGATCTAATGTATGAACTCCGAGAAAGACCTAGAAGTTTTAGAGTCGATTTCTCCTCACGAGCAGATGCATTCATGAGAATCTCGGGAAGAAAAGGGGCACACCTACGATTGAAAGCGACGAGTTGAGTCTTAACTGAATTAAATGTATATTGAACCTTCAACCTCCAGAGGACTGTCACATAGAACTGAGTGTTTATCAACGCCTTTAACCGCTACATAATCGGTTTACATGAAATAAGATAATAATTAACACTTTTACCCGGTCATGGTTGACGGAACGAGAACAATCTACCCCTGTGGATTAAATAAAGGATTCAGGTGAAAATTCTGTAGAGGTTCACAAGTTCGACATAAAATATTCCCAATTGCGAAAAGAGACACCTGATAAAGATCGGAGTTACATCATCCGAAACGTTTAAAAAATAACAAACATATAACGTATTTTTAAAAATATTTATCTATTTATTTTCACAATCGGTTAAGGTAAAAAATGTATACACTAATGTGCAATAGGCTACAGTTTGTCTAGTCTCTTATATAAATAGAGATTTTGTGCATCCGTCGGTCACAATTTTTCTGTCAGTTACAATTTTTTTTTTTAAACGTAATAAATACATTGCGGAATTGGTCTAATTTCAAAATATCAGACATCTTAACTACTTTTATAAATAGAAAATATTGCATTGATGATAATGATGATAATAATAATAATAATAATAATAATAATAATAATAATAATAATAATAATAATAAATTCCTAACAAAAAAAGCGAATGGCATGACCGGAAATCGAAACCGAAACCTTAAGATCGTCAGTCTGAGCTTATATCAATTGAGCTATTTGGACTTTCTTATAAATAGATCTTAAAACATTAGCTTAACAAAATAGTTATAACTTTTACGTGACGTCATAGATTCATGATTTATGTCATGCTTCAAAACATGAATTCGAACATAAGCGATAAATAAATAAATGAATGGTTAAACATTATCAATAGCGTTAGAAATTCTTTTAATATGTCAAATCAATTTATTTTGCTTTAACTACGTATTAGCCTTAAAAAAAAACTATTTAATATATACTAGCATTTGGGCTCGTAACACTCTTAATTCTTGTAATATTAAAATTAGGTGTACACGTTACCAAACTAATAAAAGGAATCAAGGATCTCAATTTTGAAATTAATTTGGAATCCTCAGGTTTAACTACTTTACTAGAGAGAAGAATGAGGGATGACCTAATTGAGACCTTCAAAATAATTAAGTACATTATACCCTTTTGTAATCGATAAAAGTCACTTAATAATGAAATGTGATGGATAATTTCAGCTAATCGAACAGTCCGCCCACCACTCCTCGTTAGATGATCAATATGGACGAGGATCGAACGGGTCGGACGAGAAGAAATCAAAGTATCGAGATTCGGTTTAATAACAGCCTCACTCTTTATACAACAGTATGTCATAACGTAATGATGAAACATGGACAAAGCTTATCCCCTGCTGTAAGCGGCATGTGATCGTCTGTGCTGTGCATAACGGGTATGCTGACTGTAATAAAAGCAGGCAGTTTTTCACGCCAGTTCACTTCGAACCTGGCCTTAAAAGCGACAACGGTCGAAAGAGTTGTACTTGCGAATATAACAAAAATATAAACAAATATTAACTCTAAAATATTAGGTTTTGAAATAAAACTAAAAAAACACTAAAAAAAACTTTAGTGACATCAGATGAGAAATAGGGAGAAACAGGTGATAACGTAGGAACAAGGATATCCTCTCCAGGAATTATGCACAAGGCCAGTTTTATCTTACTCCCACAAATAAGATGCGACCCAAGGTCGGGTCGGGAAAGTGGGGTTTAAAAAGCCAGCGCCCGAGAGGTGAGCACTGTGGCCATTAAAAATTGCCTGGGCAGCCCCGTCGGCATTCCTCGGTAGGGGCGCTTCAGGCAGTAAGCAATAAATTTACTCGTCCCAAAAGAGGGGAGGTGAAGCCTGGGAGGGTGGACCTCCTAGAACTACTATTTATCTACCTCCCACAAGGTAAAATGTGACACACGTCGGGAAAGTGGGATTAGATAAGCCAGAGCTCGAGAGGTGAGCAATCTGACCATTTAAAAATTGCCTGGGCAGCTCCGTCGGCATTCCCCGGTAGGGGCGCCTCAGACAGTAAGCAATAAACTTACTCCTCCCCAAAGAGGGGAGGCAAAGCCTGGGAGGGTGCACCTCCTAGAACTGCACAGGACAAACCCATAGACCGGCGTAAATCAAGCCCCGAAGGCCAAGACAATACCAGTCTATGGGGTGCAGTATCCATCGGAACAGATACTACACTTTGATCTTAGCAAAAAGGCCAAGAATTAGGTTAAGTTTAAAAAGTATGTCATTCACACATAACAAAGACGTTTGTCATCAAAGTTTTTCGTTCCATTCATTTTCAACCCTCTCACAACATTCTTCATCATTCAACTGACAATCCATCCATCTCATGAACCCTTATCAACGCCAAAAGCCACTCGAGGATAAGTGGTGACTCGGTAACAAAAATATAGGAAAAAATCCTGAAGTTTATTGTCTAACAAAAATAAAATCAATAAAATTAATATCTTGCTCGATAAAGTTAATTAAAACAAACTTCTGAATTTATTATTTCTTTTTAAGAAATTGCTTACCCACCTAAATAAAACCAAAATTTCTATTGAAAGTAATGTCAATCGACTCGTTCTCATCGGGCCATCATAAAAGCACGATGAACGTCTTTAAAGGTAAGGCGGTGCTTGTATTTTAAAAGTACGAAAAAAAGTTTTTGTTTGGCTTTTACTGTATAAGAGGTAAATAAGGGGCAGTAACTCTTACTTTGACTATTGAGTTGAGACTCGTAAGTGTGCACTCTGATTTTATGTAAGCAAAATCAGCTTTTCCACGCGCCCATAAGCGAAAATCAGCAATTCCACGCGCCCATCAGCAAAATCAGCTTTTCCACGCGCCCATAAGCGAAAATCAGCTTTTCCACGCGCCCATAAGCGAAAATCAGCTTTTCCACGCGCCCATAAGCGAAAATCAGCTTTTCCACGCGCCCATCAGCAAAATCAGCTTTTCCACGCGCCCATCAGCAAAATCAGCTTTTCCACGCGCCCATAAGCAAAAATCAGCTTTTCCACGCGCCAATCAGCAAAATCAGCTTTTCCACGCGCCCATAAGCAAAATCAGCTTTTCCACGCGCCCATCAGCAAAATCAGCTTTTCCACGCGCCCATTAATAAATACATTTTAATATTTCCCGAATAGGTAATTTTGATTTGTCAAATATACTTTTATGTCTAATCGACGTTTTACTTGCACAGTATCGCCATGTGTAACGCCAATTGAAGCCATCAGTTTTTACTAGTGATGGCACAAGTCGCATCTCATGGCCACAGTTGCAGGTTTCTGCACCAGAATTATTTCTATGTGCTTGCAAAAAATCAATCTGTTTCGCACTGTCTGATGTAAAATACAGTATGTCTTCAAACTTGAAAGAGTTAAGATCCGAACACTTACGAGTCTCAACTCAATAATCAAAGTAAGAGTTACTGCCCCTTATTTACCTCTCATACAGTAAAAGACAAAAAAAACTTTTTTTCGTACTTTTAAAATACAAGCACCGGTAAGGCTTTTGGAAATGGGGGCTGAAAGCACTCGTGAAGGGACTACTTATAACGAACAATAACATGTACTCTAGAAACCCTTGTCAGATTATATGTCCAATTAAGTATTGTAAACATCAAAGAAGTTGGCATTATTTTTTTTATTAAAAAAGTATTCTGTTGTGTGACACTGATTGAAAAATAAAACAAAAACAACAGTTTTTGAGGATCATTCTTTCAAGGCAGATGAGATCTTTTTTTCTCCTCTTTTTCATTCAAGCTGAAGAGCTATTATTGCTAATTGTGTACTTGAAATCATAATAAACACTCATCTTTATTTTTCAGGGTGATGAACAAAAGAATGAGATAAGGTTGTGTAGGTATTTATCAGCAATGATTTGCGCATTCCCTCTTCAGAAGTGAACATAGGTAATTGCGTGTCTGCTGAGCAAAGGGTGATTATCATAATTTCTTTATTATCTCATAAAATAGGTGTGTGTGTGTGTGTGTGTGAGAGGAGAAGGAAAGAGGCAAGGAGAGAGTAAGAAGGAGTGAAGGGAGAGACATAGGGAGAATGAAAAAGAGACACAGAAAGGAAGATAGTGAAGTGAAGAGAGAGAGGTGAAGAGAGAGAGAGAGAGGTAGAGAGGAGGTAGAGAAAGAGAGGTAGGTAGAGAAAGAGAGGAGGTAGAGAAAGAGAGGAGGTAGGGAGAGAAAGAGAGGTAGGGAGAGATAGAAAGAGGTAGAGAGAGATAGAAAGAGAGGTAGAGAGAGAGGTAGAGAGAGAGGTAGAGAGAGATAGAAAGAGAAGTAGAGAATGAGATAGAGAGAGAGAGAGAGGTAGAGGTAGGGAGAGAGAGGTAGAGATAGAGAGGTAGAGAGAGATAGAAAGAGGTAGAGAGAGAGAGAAAGGGGTAGAGAGAGAGAGAAAGAGGTAGAGAGAGAGAGAAAGAGGTAGAGAGAGAGAGAAAGAGGTAGAGAGAGAGAGAAAGAGAGGTAGAGAGAGAGAGAAAGAGAGGTAGAGAGAGAGAGAGAAAGAGAGGTAGAGAGAGAGAGAGAGAGAGGTAGAGAGAGATAGAAAGAGGTAGAGAGAGATAGAAAGAGGTAGAGAGAGAGATAGAAAGAGAGGTAGAGAGAGAGATAGAAAGAGAGAGAGATAGAAAGAGAGATAGAAAGAGAGGTAGAGAGAGATAGAAAGAGAGGTAGAGAGAGAGATAAAGAAAATGAGAAAGGGCAAAAGATGGGGAGAAAGAGAAAGAGGGGAGAGAAAGACAGAGACCAACCTAACTCAGACAGCAAATAATGAGGAACTCTTGTAGCCCCTTTTACGTTAATAACGTTTGTGAGTTCAATGTGGAATGGAGTCTATGGGGTACAGGAGGAGTCCTTGCATTACTAATATATATATATATATATATATATATATATATATATATATATATATATATATATATATATATATATATATCACTTCTTCAGACCCATTCAGACACTTTGTCTCTTTCTTGGTTCATTGTTTTGTTTTGTTTTGCTTTCATTATTGTAGCTGACGAGAATTTAATGATGTGTTTTATATGTGTGTCCTTATTTACTCGTCTTCCTATGACGGTAAAGTTCGACTGCCAACGGTTTATTAGCATGCGTCAGAATTCGAAGGATATCGGACAGTCTGGAGTGTCCCACATCAGAAAAATCCACAACCAGAAAAAATGACTTCAGCAGTTAAATTTGATAGTCAAAAGAGAAATAGTCTGCCCCCTAAACAGTGCTTCAGTTGCGAATATATGCATTGGTACAGAGATTGCCCCTTTAAAACAAAGAAATGCTTTAAATGCGATCGCATAGGGCATAAAAGTACGCATTGAAGAATAAAAAATAAAACAGTTTTATCAGAATCGCCAAGTGTGACGAAATTGAAAATGTTAGGAAATTTGCTCAAATTAAAATATTAAATAGAAGCATAATGATGGAATTAGACTCTGGTTTCGATTTATCAATTATTAATCCTCATAACATGGAGGAAAATCGGCAAGTCAAGGACTAACAAAATTGCAAAAAGCATAATCGGAGAGCAAATCAAATTCAAAGGCAAAAGATAGCGACAGTCACATTCCAAGGAAAACCCCGAAAACTAAAACTATTTGCGATGAATAACTCTAGAAATGTACTGGGCACAGATTTCATGGATAAATTTCAACTCTGGGATTTACCGATAAATTCTTTTTACTAGAATGTAAAAATAAAAGATTCTGCAAATGAATTTAAAAAAGAATTGAAACAGAATTTTACACAAGCTTTTTTCTGGGATGCAATAAAGTGATTACTAAGTTTGAGTTGAAAGCGGGTATACAGCCAACTTTAAAAAAGAAGCGAAGTATTCGATTCACATCAAAAGAAAAAGTCAACTTAGAATTGGATAGGCTCGAGAAGAAATAGAATATAATGAATTGACTTCACTGACAGTATACGTAAAGAAAAAGGAGCGATTTGTTGATACTTCTAAAAGTGCGTTAAAAAAGCGAGGCGTACTACCACAGAAAATGCTATACAGGATTGTCTACAAATGCATAGAATGACCCGTAAGGATTACGTCCTATATTGCAGGTTACCAACGGTAGCTAGATTCGACAAACTGTTACCGAATCATCAGAAACCGGAACGAAAAATAAATGTATAAAAAGGACGTTTCCAAATCAGATAAAATGTTTTTTTCCTAATGCAAATAACAATCATTTTGGGAAATCTGTATAGTAGATAGAAGAATTGCCAATATGCTCTATGGAGTGAAAGGACCAACATTTTACCAATAAGAGACATTTAAAGCAAATCAGAAACATATATTCCGATACTACAGAAGAAGAACGTCGTGTTTGACACGTTTGAATTACCAGCAGTGGACAATGCTGAACCGCCTCAGGACAGGTGTCGGCCGTTTCGCCGCGACCATGAAAGGATGGGGACTCAGTGACTCGGTTGTCTGCGACTGTGGTCACTCTGAACAGACAACAGACCACATCATCGAGTAATGTCTCAAACATCGACCACCCAACAGCGAAGCTGGCATAACTGTGCTAGACAACAAAACATTAACATGGCTTTTCTCAACCGAGCTGGTGATCTAACAGTGAGATGCTGTGAAGCAAACGAAAGAAGAAGAAGAAGAATTACCAGTCCCACAAGTAATTTCTCAAAGGCGAACGTAAAAAAAAGAAAAAACCCGACTTCATGGAAGTCAACCCCAAAAGAAAAATATATTGACTCTTTACGGAGCAAAGGATTTAAAATGGGGGGGGGGGGTTATTGGGGTAAGCTGATCTACCTATTTCAGGAATAAATAAATTTATCCAGGCACAATAAATACAGTTACATCTAAGCATCAAGGGCAGTGAAGTGCTCCAATCGCATGACGCGTACTTCTGTTAACACACTTTTAATTATTCCACTGCATTTGTCCTTATTATTAGCGGCTTGCAAGGCCACAACACCCTCATTGTAAGACCTTTTCAGCAAGAACTCATCTTGTTTCCAACACTGCAAAGAACACTCTTTTTTTTTGCTCTGTGTACCTAAATTCAAACCGAACTTCCATAAACTTAGTTACTTTTCAAGAACACGGTACTGCAGGAATGTCTTCCCTACACACTACACCATGGTCGTCTTCAAGGCCAATGTCATGTTGTCCTGGGAATTAATCGTAGTTCTCAATCCTTTCAAGGCCACTGTTCCATCATCCAACTAAAATCTCACTGACCCTTATTATCCTTGAATGGCTTTTGGCGCTAATAAGTGATGAACCATTAATAGAAAGAGAAAGAACTCTTTTCATTCTAGCTTATTATATTTTATACTCAAACCTGATTGTACCTAAATACCTTGGTTGGAACACCAGGGAAGTTGTGTCACAAAATACGTTTTTATAAATAACAAGCCGCGCGTGCGTGGTCCCCCTCTGTATGTTACTCGATGTGGCAAGTGTAAAATGCAATAAATTTGGGCAATTTGGGGCATTTTTGAACCCCCTTTGACCCCCTGGGGGCGCGAACCAGAATTTTTCTGAGGTCAAGGATGCTCATTTTATATCCAGACAATTGCCTCTACATTTTGGCCAAGTTTCAGAAAAATTGCATGGATGGATCAAACGTTATGGGAGAAAAGGGTAATTTTTTGCCATTTTGGAGGCTTTTGACCCCCTGGGGGCGCGAACCAGATTTTTTCCAAGGTCAGCGATACTTATTTTCTATTAAGAACAATTGCCTCCACATTTTGGCCAAGTTTCAGAGAAATTGAATAGATGGATAAAAAGTTATGGGGCAAAAAATGTCATTTTTTGCCATTTCGGGGCCTTTTGACCGCCTGGGGGGGGGCTAACCAGATTAATTTTTAAGAATCGGAGAATGTCACTTTCTAACCTGACCAAAGTTACAACTTCATGCAAAATTTCAGAGAAATTCAATAGATGGTTGCAGAGAAAAATCCGGATGGACGGACGGACATGCCTCAAAACATAAGTCCCCCGATTTTATAAATCGGATGACCAAAAATAACATTATTATATACTATATGAACCAACTCGGCGTTGCCCGGGAGTCTTTAGTTTCATTTTTGTTTCACTTTGTATTTCAATGAATTATTCTTTTTTTTAAATTGTTATATATTACTGAAAGCCTTGACAAGACAAATGTGAAAATAAAATAACTTAAAATGTTACTGGTTATTAATATTTTTTTCCAATATTTCGAGGAAAATCTCTTCATCAAAGGACAATGAAGAATTATTTTTGTTTGTTTTTTTTCATTTTTGTTATTTGTATCTGTTGTAGTTCCGGTCTGGCTGCAAAAATGTTAATTTGGCGCTCAAGCAAATTGAATTATTTTGCCGTTTCTCTGGTTATTCAACCAATTCTTTAAACATCGGATATGGCTTGTCTTGCCATATAGTTAAGAACGTGTTAAAGATCATTTGAAGTATTGTCAAGTCTTTCCTATGTCACACGCAATGCTCAACTATATGGCGGGAAAAGCCATGGTCAAAGCTTAAAGAATTATTACAACATGCTCCAAGGGAGTGGGGAGAGTGGAAGAAAGAGAGAAAGAGAGAGAACAAGAGAGTGAAAGAGGGTGAAAACAGATAGAGAGAGAGAGAGAGAATGAATGGATGAAAGAGAGAGAGAGAATGAATGGATGAAAGAGAGAGAATGAATGGATGAAAGAGAGAGAGAGAATGAATGGATGAAAGAGAGAGAGAGAATGAATGGATGAAAGAGAGAGAGAGAATGAATGGATGAAAGAGAGAGAGAGAGAGAATGAATGGATGAAAGAGAGAGAGAGAGAATGAATGGATGAAAGAGAGAGAGAATGAATGGATGAAAGAGAGAGAGAATGAATGGATAAAAGAGAGAGAGAGAATGAATGGATAAAAGAGAGAGAGAATGAATGGATGAAAGAGAGAGAGAGTGAAAAAGACAGAAAGAGAGAGTGAAAGAGAGAGAAAGAAAGAGAGAGAGTGAAAGAGAGAGAGTGAAAGAGAGAGAAAGAAAGAGAGAGAGTGAAAGAGAGAGAGTGAAAGAGAGAGAAAGAGAGAGAGAGTGAAAGAGAGAGAAAGAGAGAGAGAGTGAAAGAGAGAGAAAGAGAGAGAAAGAGAGAGAGAGTGAAAGAGAGAGAAAGAGAGAGAGAGTGAAAGAGAGAGAAAGAAAGAGAGTGAAAGAGAGAGAAAGAAAGAGAGAGAGTGAAAGAGAGAGAAAGAAAGAGAGAGTGAAAGAGAGAGAAAGAAAGAGAGAGTGAAAGAGAGAATGAAAGAGAGAAAGAGTAAAAGAGAGAAAGAGAGAGTGAAAGAGAGAAAGAGTGAAAGAGAGAAAGAGAGAGTGAAAGAGAGAAAGAGTGAAAGAGAGAAAGAGAGAGTGAAAGAGAGAGAAAGAGAGAGTGAAAGAGAGAAAGAGAGAGTGAAAGAGAGAAAGAGAGAGTGAAAGAGAGAGAGAGAGTGAAAGAGAGAGAGAGAGTGAAAGAGAGAGAGAGAGTGAAAGAGAGAGAGAGAGTGAAAGAGAGAGAGAGAGTGAAAGAGAGAGAGAGTGAAAGAGAGAGAGAGAGTGAAAGAGAGAGAGAGAGTGAAAGAGAGAGAGAGTGAAAGAGAGTGAGAGTGAAAGAGAGTGAGAGAGTGAAAGAGTGAGAGAGTGAAAGAGAGTGAGAGAGTGAAAGAGAGTGAGAGAGTGAAAGAGAGTGAGAGAGTGAAAGAGAGTGAGAGAGTGAAAGAGAGTGAGAGAGTGAAAGAGAGAGTGAAAGAGAGAGTGAAAGAGAGAGTGAAAGAGAATGAGTGGAAGAAAGAGAGAGAGAGAGTGGAAGAAAGAGAGAGAGAGTGGAAGAATGAGGGACTTAAGAAGTATATTCCAGACTGTTGCAAGTGTGGCAATGATGCAGGCAAGTTCTGCCTTTAGTAAAACTTGGCCTGATGATCTCTTTAACTCTTATCCTCAAGTGGCTCCCAGGCCTTGATAACTAGTGACCCTTTAGTAAAACTTGTCCTTACACCTGTGAACTGAACCTGCTACCTCAACTGTTCTACATCTACTAACCCAAGAACTCTCATCCATTCTTCCATCGTGGCCATACCATCGAAGTCTCCTGTTCTGCACACATTTCCCTAGACTGTCCAGATTTAATCTTTCATCTCAGGATTAGTTCTTATAACCTGTCTTTAAGACTCACATTACACATACATCATATCATTATCATAGCATTTCTCTCCATGCAACACATGTCCTCAACTCTCACTGGCCAGGTTTCACTTCCATACATCATCACACTGCCTGATAGACTCTTCCCTTGGTCGACAGTGTTAACGTTCTGCTGATAGTAATGGCAGAAATCCACTCCTAATTTTTGCAATCACACTAGCACCTGCTCCACCCTGTGCTCCAATACTATCACCAAGGTAACGTACCTTCTAAACAACCTCAATAGCTTCGCAATTCAGATATACTTTCTCCACATCTGAGTTCTCATCCATCTCCATTGTCTTACACTTCTTGCACACAAATTGCTTATCCTCTCTCAACCTACCAGTAATTCCACTGCATTTTTTCTATATGCAATGCTTACAAAAATTTGAATTGCACCCGACTCCCTTTATTGAAAGTCTTGACAAAGAAAATCTAAAAAAAAATGACTCGAATGTAAATGACTAATATTTTTTTTCCAATATTTCGAGGAAAATCTCTTCATCAATGGAGAATTAAACAAAAAGTGGCTCTGATAACAATTCTTGTTTTCCTTTTTTATTATTGTATCTGTTGTTGTAACTGCGAAATGTAAATTCGGCATTCACAAAAGTTGAATTATTTTGTTGCTTCTCTGGTTATTCAAACAATTCTTTAAACATCGAATATGGCCTAATAATTCCTATATTACACACACTGCTCCAAGTGCTCGTTGACGCCTTCTCAACTCTATGGCAAGCAAAGCCATGTTCAAAGTTCAAAGGAATGGTACAACAATCAGAGAAACAGGCGAAAAATTCAACTTTCTTTAATGTGGAATTAACATCACAGGACAATTCCAGAACTATAACAGATACACAGAATGTTTATTTGAAAACTATCAGGTTTAATTCTCCTTGTTAGATTTGCTTACAGAGAAGAGTCAACAAGAGAAGAGCTATAAACACATTTCTCTCTCGATTTTACTGGCCCATCAAAACAAACTATTTTGCCCTAGTGGTATGACGACACATCCGTCTAGAGGTGAATTTAAACTTAATATATAAGTGTGATTAGGATAAAAGATTCGGCAACTCACTAAAATCGAGCAAGGTAAACAAATCTGACTTTACTACATAAAAAAGAGAACAATCGTCAATTAATCACTCACCGACTTTGTTTACCTCCCTTCACTTGCTAGTATAAAACGCTGAAATCTATATTATTCTTTTGGCCAAGATCAAAGTGTAGTATCTGTTCCGATGGATACTGCACCCTATAGACCGGTATTGTCTTGGCCTTCGGTGCTTAATTCCGCCGGTCTATGGGTTTGTCCTGTGCAGTTCTAGGAGGTCCACCCTCCCAGGCTTCGCCTCCCCTCTTTGAGGAGGAGTAAGTTTATTGCTTACTGCCTGAGGCGCCCCTACCGGGGAATGCCGACGGGGCTGCCCAGGCATTTTTTAATGGCCAAAACGATCACCTTCTCGGGCGCTGGCTTTTCAAATCCCACTTGTGTCACATACTCCTATTGTGGGTAGGCGTTAAATACAGGCTTTTTGGCCAAGATCACAGTGTAGTATCTGTTCCAATGGATACTATACCCTATAGACCGGTACCGTCTTGGCCTTCGGGTCTTGATTCCGCCGGTTGTGGGTTTGTCCTGCACAGTTCTTGGAGGTCCACACTCCCAGTCTTTACCTTCTCACATTTTTAGAATGGTCAGTTTATTGCTATCGCCTGAGGCGCCCCTACCGGGGAATACTGACAGGCGTTGGCTTTAAATGTCACAAAGACCCCCGACCTCCACTTTCCCTCTTCCACAGTGGGCTTTCATCCCTAAGGGTGGATGCATTCTCGGAATGTAATTTTAATTCCCTGAATTAATGTTTCCCGGGATGTATTGCCCTAAATACAATCTGTTCCGATGGATGCTACACCTTTATAGACTGGTACCGTCTTAGCCTTCAGGACTCGATTCACGCTGGTCTATGGGTTTGTCCTGTGCAGTTCTAGGCGGTCCACCCTCCCAGACTTTGCCTTCTCACCCTTTGAGAACGGGTTAGTTTATTGCTGAGGCGCTCCTACCGGGGAATGCCAACGGCTGCCCAGGCATTTTTTAAAGATCACAGGTGCTCTTCCTCTAGGGTGCTGACTTATCAAATCCCACTTTCCGACCTTGTGTAACATTTTACTGCTGTGGGGGGTAGATAAATACTTTGTTCTAACTTTTTATTTGAATTCAGGTTCATGAAGTAATATTAATTTTATATATTTAAAAAAAAATTTTTTTTTAATCATAAAATAAATCCAGTCACATGTTGTTAGATAACAAAGGGAGTTCCGGAGGGAGAGCGCTCTAAAAGGTGGGGGCCTAAAAGCAGAAGTCAAGACATCATGTTACTTACGCTCAGAGGGCGGTTCTCTCTCTTAGCCTGCCAACAACCGACCTGAACAGACGCAAAATAAATCTAGTCACATGTTCTTAGATAGCGAAGTTGGTGCCGGAGGAGAAAGCGCCCTAACATCCTAAAAGCTGAAGTCGAGAAATCATGTGACTTCTGTCTAGAGAACTGTTCTTTCTCTTAGCCTGCCAACAACCGACCCGAGACTTGCCCATTCCAGTCAACCCCGGAAACAGGGCAGGGACGGTAGCTAAAAGTCAGCCTGTCTCTCTCTCATATCTATATATATATATATATATATATATATATATATAATCTCTCATACACACGCATTTTTGGTTCTGTTTAAATAAAACTTTAAACCAAACCAGAGTCCATGTGGTTTTCAATCAGCAGCCGAGCTTAACAGCACGAGCATTGACGACACCTTGGGCTACAACAGAAAATACTCAGGTGTATAATGTTACACACCTGACGGTAGTATCTAACAATGTAGATGAAATCTTCGTCATTTATATTCATGAAATCTCTTTAAGAATGAAAGAAAAAAAAAAACATTAAAAAAATCGAAGTATGGTAGCAAAGCTGCCAAAATGTTTGAATCTGTAAATTTGAGATTCCAAGGCAAAATTAGAAGATGAAGGTTAATTGGCACACAATATGTTAGGAATCGTTTTTGGAAGATTGATTTATCAGACACTTGTAATAGGTATGAAGATTAAATGGAGGAGGAAGATCGTGGTTGATGATGATGAGGATGGTTGATGAGGAGTAGGGTGATAATGAGGATGAGGAGGATGAATATGATGAGGAGGATGAGGATGAGGAGGATGAGGATTATGAGGAGAATTATGATAATGAGGATGAGGAGGAGGATCATAATGAGGATGAGGATGGTTGATGAAGAGGAGGATGGTTGATGATGATGAAGAGGAGGATGGTTGATGATGATGAAGAGGAGGATGGTTGATGATGAGGAAGAGGAGGATGGTTGATGATGAGGAAGAGGAGGATGGTTGATGATGATGAAGAGGAGGATGGTTGATGATGATGAAGAGGAGGATGGTTGATGATGATGAAGAGGAGGATGGTTGATGATGATGAAGAGGAGGATGGTTGATGATGATGAAGAGGAGGATGGTTGATGATGATGAAGAGGAGGATGGTTGATGATGAGGAAGAGGAGGATGGTTGATGATGAGGAAGAGGAGGATGGTTGATGATGAGGAAGAGGAGGATGGTTGATGATGATGAAGAGGAGGATGGTTGATGATGATGAAGAGGAGGATGGTTGATGATGATGAAGAGGAGGATGGTTGATGATGATGAAGAGGAGGATGGTTGATGATGATGAAGAGGAGGATGGTTGATGATGAGGAAGAGGAGGATGGTTGATGATGAGGAAGAGGAGGATGGTTGATGATGAGGAAGAGGAGGATGGTTGATGATGAGGAAGAGGAGGATGGTTGATGATGATGAAGAGGAGGATGGTTGATGATGATGAAGAGGAGGATGGTTGATGATGATGAAGAGGAGGATGGTTGATGATGATGAAGAGGAGGATGGTTGATGATAGTTTATGATAGTTTATGATAATGATGATGATGATAATAATAATACGAAACGATGGTAGTTTAAATGAATCTAGTGCTATTATTTGTTCTGTTCAATCTGATGCTGCTATGGTCACATAGACATGCAGGTTAGTATTCTGGCGTATTCAAAACTCACCCACACAAATGGGATGAGATAAAAGATGACAGGAAATTAAAAAAGATGCATCTTACTTAAAAAAAAAGAAGAAATTATTTATCTACATACTAATACTAATAATTGCCTTTCATTGATTTTCAAATATCATTCTGGTAGCCAAGTTGGGATCAACCTACGAAATACAAATCTTTATTTAAAAAAAAAAGGACTTACGATAATCAAATGATTCAATAGGACATTTATATGTGAACTAGAAAAAATGTGACATGTTGAATTACACATTGAGTATGGGCTAAATTGTTTGAATTAGGAAATGGTGAGTTTGCAAAGCCAGTTTAATTTTAAAACAAAAAGATAAAATATAAAATTACTCTTTTTTCTCTATATCTTTATCCTCTGTCATTTTCTCTTCAGCTATGGGGTAAATAGTATTACTATTGTGGTGATATTCCTTAAAGTTAAGACTGGACTATTCCAATCTTTTTACTCTGGTCTTTCTTTATTACCTTAGACTAACTATTAATATTTATAAATATTAATTGTTGAACACTGTTAAGACGGCTGACTATGTTTGTCCCCCTGATTTGACAAATAGGGTTTATATTTCTACTCGTCACGTAATGGTAGGAATTCACCTTGGAATGGAGTTAAAGGTGACTGGTGTTCCAGTAGGCATTCAAGTTCTCTTAAGTTTCATTTTACTTCAATCGAAGTTCTCAGAAATCAAGGGGCCCCTTCCTGGGGCAAACACTTAATCTCTATATGAGCTAACATCACTAGGATGAGGGGCAATATTACTCATAAGCCAGTGTATAGCGAAAAGATCTTATATGTGCTGTGAATACTATGTTATTTTGAATATTTGGTCAGGGTTTACTTGTAGGGTGAAGTATACTCATGCCAGGTTGTCCTGACAAACCCTTGTATAGAGAGGCCGAAGACACTCGAGGATAGTGTCTAGTATACGTCACGGTTTGTGAATTTCCAAATTAAATAAAAGTGGAACAAATAGTAGTAGTGATTGTGACCCAACGGGTCACTAGTGATTGTGACCCAACGGGTCACATGTAGATTAGTCTACGTATATAGCATAAAGAAAACAAAAGCAAAAACTTGCCTGCTCACATTATTATGTAGCTATAATTATTTTGTGAGTTAACCCAAGCATCAACATATTTAATTATGAAAACATATCTACTTCAATTTCTACGCAATTATATTGCCTGTGTAAATAAAAACATTTTTATGCCTTGCCAATTGTTCGGTTACCTATTACATTTCAAAATATATGGAGATAGACTTTTAAATAGATATGTTATGTACACACACACACACATATACATATATATATATATATATATATATATATATATATATATATAAGTCAGGTTCATTTTATATTCGAAAAAAATAAAAATAAAAACATGTTTTTATTTTTATTTTTTCACATTTCTAAAAACAACATTTTAGTGAGATGTATTTTTTACAGTCCGTTTCATTTGCCGTGAGCCGAACAACATTTTTATGTCAATATCGTCTCTGCAACACTACAAAATCATCAAAAAAATCCACAAAGAGTAAAAAGTTCTCTCTTTCTCTCATATATATATATATATAATTATTTTTATTTATACAAACATGTACATAATCTGCGACACTGGCATGTCGATGTTATCGATCAACAACTGTTAGAAACTCATCTTATCAGGAAGAATGAATATATATATATATATATATATATATAAATGAAGAGATAAAAAAGATTACATTTTATCTTTAAAATAATCGTATCATGAAAATCAGTGCTCAATATACGAGATAGAGCAATAATAAAATGAAATGAATGATGAGAATAAAAATTAGAAAAAGAATAATATTTATTGAATCAAGTAATTTAAACAAGGAATATAAAAAATTATTTTTTCTTTCCTTTGCTCAAATATGGTGTGTATTTTTATATATTTTTTTAATATATTTCTTCTTTGTATATTTTTAAATCTAACAGTATGATAATTTTACTGATTTATCTCGATAATCTCCTCTTTTGATAATCCATGGGTTAAGGAAAGGAAAAACAAGTTTATTTATATATTCATTTTTGAACTACTTCATGATTCAATAAATATTATTCTTTTTACCAATTTTTATTCTCATCACTCATATAATATATATATAATCTATATATATATATATATATATATATATATATGGGAAATGAAAAAGGAAAAACCAAGAGATATTTTTTATATATTCATCAACGTTTCGTCTTCATTGTAAGACTTCCTCAGCATGATAATTTGAAAAAAAAATGTCATGCAAGTACATCGATATTTGGGGTTGACATGATGGAGAGATGAAGAAAAGTAGTAGTCGGCTACTGTTAGCGCTGGAGGAGAGTCCATGCTGTGAGAAGTCAGTGGTGGCGAAGAAGTAAATGAATTCTTCGCCACCACTGACTTCTTTTTCATTTCCCATTACGTCGGATTACTCTCATCCTTCCTTTCTCATATATATATTATATATATATTATTGATCAGCCTAATAAAATAGAAGCTAAGAACCACTGTACCTTCATCCAATTCGACATCTTCGATTATTATCCTTCTATAGCAAAAGATTTATTCTACAAGGCATTACACTTTGCAAATACGCACATGGATATTACCTAGGACGAAATAGACATCATACACAAGTGCCGGAAGACTGTACTGATATATGATAAAGAACAATGGATGAAAACTGAATCTACATACTCGTTTGATGTAGGAATGGGGTCACTAGACTCAGCTGATGGTTTTGCTGATTTTACATAAACTCACAGAAACTAGTACGATTAACATTAACGATATAAGGCTATATAGGGACGACGGGTAAGCTATAGTTAGAAACACGAATGGCCCAAAGCTGAGTATGAAAATATTTATACACGAGGTTATAAAAAACTTCGGACTTAAGGTAGAAATCGCAGCAGGGATTAAGATCACAAACTTTCTAGACGTAACATTTAACCTCAGCGAGAGGAATTATAAACCTTATATGAAAGATAATCACGACCCATTATATGTTAAGCCCAAATCGAATCACCCATCTAGCATAATAAAACATATCCCAATATCGATTAGCCAAAGACCTAATAACGACTCGTATAATGAAGAAATCTTTAACAATAATAGGAATACATAAAACAACGCATTAAGAAATAGTGGGTATACCAATATCAACATTAAATACCAAGATAGAAAGAATAGGACCTCAAGATTAAGAAAAAGAAATCGAAAAATAATCTGGTATACACCCCCGTTTAATCTGCTAGTTAAATCTAAAATTGGACATTTATTCCTTAATCTGTTAAATCGACACTTCTCAATAAATAACCATCTGCATAAAATATTCAACAAAAACACAATCAAACTTAGCTATAGTTGTACAAATAACTTGGAAACAATAAGTAAGAGTCATAATAGACATATATTAAAAAGAGAGAGGATAACAACTTACAAAATAATAACAACAAAGAATGTAGCTGCAGAGACTGGAGAAACTGGCAGGTGGAAAGAAAGTGTCTACTTAAGTGTTTACTTAACAAATGTATTCCCAGAAAACAACCCTAATCTAAATAAATTTTACATCGGGGGTACAAGTACTGATTTTAAGGCCAGGTACACAAACCACAAATTCTCATTTAACAACCCAAATAACAGGAACATATGAATCTCACTATCCAACTAAATTAAATGCCTAAAAAATGAAAATATCGTTCCTGTGGTGAAATGGAGTATTTAAAAAAAAAAGTTCACAACACCTACACGACACAACCCCACATGCTTTCTTTGTCTTAGCGAAAAATTAGCTATTGTTATGTTTCCTGATAAGATTAGATTACTAAATCAACGAGACGAAATAGGTTTCAACTGTAGGCACTTTAAACGGCCGATTCTGGATAAGTTTGTGAACAATCTAGAAAATTTAACATAAATAACTTAACTGCACAGTGCAAAATTAATCCACCCCACAATAGTTAGAGTCTACGTGAATCCAAGTAAACTAATAAAATTAAGGGATCTAGCCCTAACCAAAAGATTAGAAATTGATAACGCAATTTAACTTAAATCATGTATAAGGCATAACATTTTAATTAGGAATAAACCCCAAGAAAATAGGTTATAGGATTACAGATATAAATTAAAACCTAGATTTACCTCCCTTGTCGCTAATACAATAATAATGGTAATGCTAATAAGGGGGGATTGATGGCGGCTGTAGTGAAAACAGTAATAGAATTAATGAAAATAACGTAAATGGCCATATATGATAAATATTACAATCGTAGTAATGAAGCAAATAGGTGAGATAATAAAAATAATATTAATAATATTTATAATAATAATAATAAAAGATAATAATGATAATAATAATAATAGTTGGAATAATAATTTTAGTAAAAAAAAAATAAATTATGAAGAATCCCTGAGCGATTGCTCTTTTACCACATTACCTCGCGTGGAGTGTATTCTATGGCTGACTCTTCAAACTTAAGTATTTTATTTACCTCCTCTCCAGGAGGTTAGACACAAGGTCAGGTGTGGGTCCTGATGAAAGTGTTTTTGTGGAACCCGACGCACCCAGGTCTTCAGTCCGCGTCGGTAACCACTCAGCCACCGTACCATCCTCAATGATAATAATAACAATAATGGCAATAGTGATGATAATAATAATTATAATTACCAAATTAATAACAAAAATGATAGGTATAGTGAAATGTAGTAAGAATAAAAAGGAATTAACAGAGAAAATAGCAAAAATAACAATAGTAACAATAATAATAACTATAATAATGATAAAAATAATAATAGCTTGAATAGTTATAGTAATAATAATAGTGTTAATAATAATAGTGTTAATAATAATAGTGTTAATAATAATAGTGTTAATAATAATAGTGCTTATAACAATAACGATAATAGTAGGAATAACAGCTGCAATGTTTATTATGATAATAGCAATAAAAATGAATAATAATAATAATAATAATAATAATAATGGTAATAATAATAATGATAATAATAATAATGATAATGATAATAATGGTAATAATAATAATAATAATAATAATAATAATAATAATAATAATGGTAATAATAATAATAATAATAATAATAATAATAATAATAATAATAATAATAATGGTAATAATAATAATAATAATGGTAATAATAATAATAATAATAATAATAATAATGGTAATAATAATAATAATAATAATAATAATAATAATAATGGTAATAATAATAATAATAATAATAATAATAATAATAATAATGGTAATAATAATAATAATAATGGTAATAATAATAATAATAATAATAATAATAATAATAATGGTAATAATAATAATAATAATAATAATAATAATAATAATAATAATAATAATAATGGTAATAATAATAATAATAATAATAATAATAATGGTAATAATAATAATAATAATAATAATAATAATAATAATAATAATGGTAATAATAATAATAATAATGGTAATAATAATAATAATAATAATAATAATAATAATAATAATAATAATAATAATAATAATAATGGTAATAATAATAATAATAATGGTAATAATAATAATAATAATAATAATAATAATGGTAAT
>OY744524.1:7107033-7119533 GCA_963556195.1 Sepiola atlantica
AACATTAAAATAAAATAAATAAAATGCAAAAGTAGCAATTAATACCCTAAATTAAAATTATCAAACATTTTTATCCACATGATAATTACTTATTAGAATTAAAATAAAATAGAAATGACGGTTATAATCATAATTTTATTCTTATTTTAAATTTAACTCACTCTGGCCGTCGCTCCATCTCCCTTCCTCCCACCCCGGCCGAAATTGAGATCATCACAGCACAGACACGTGAAAAACCTCCCACGTAATAATTTGAAACACAACTTGTTGGGGTCCTCCCCCCTCCCCTCTCATGTCCCATGTCACCGTTATAGACAAAGCCCCAACTCTGTCCCCCTCCCCCTCCAATGTATTTTCAATTTTCAATCTCCCGTTAAAGTTGAAGTTAAAATTTATGCCATTTGAATTCCTTCGCCCGCCCGATGAGTTGGTCGCTATTTGCACCAATGAAACAAAACTTGTTTTGTCGCAACTAATGGAATAAAATCAAAAAAAAAAAAAAATATATATATATATAGGGTGAGCCAAAAGTAGGTGGACAGTAAAAAACATTAATAATAAGAATAATTGAATTAATATAACTGATACATAAACCTATTCCAAATGTTGTCGACCTACTTTTGGCTCACCCTGTATATATATATTTATATATATACACACACACACACTATTGCATACTTTTATCAGCTCCTGCTGATGCCTTTTTTCTTCAAAAGTAATTTATTACCTATTCCAAGGAATATTGCTGGAATTATCTGTGATGAATGGAGTGATATTTTCCTTGGCCACTAAATATCTCCAGTTATAAGAATTTGAAAATTGAATGATGACTGACTCCGTGTAATTTAAAAGAAAAAGAGAAAAAAAACTTACTTCAAATTCATATTATATTTCATATTTGTGTGAGGGTTGAAAAAAATATCAGATACAAGCTGACACAAATGTTCATTCACAAACATATAAACATAATGACTTAATATATGTAGATAAGTATTTTTATGGAATAGACACTGGGGAAAAAGCGGTATGAATTTTGATATATTTGATGGGTGCATTTCCATATGTGATCACAGTTCAAAACCACTACATATACACACATATCGTTAGATGTTCTTGTGTACAGCGCAAATCTTCTTGTAACAGAAAGTCTATTAATGAAGAGAGAAAGATGATATATTAAAATTAAAGTTTAATGAGAAACGGGGGGGGGGGAGGAAGACAATTTTTAAATAATAAAAAAAAGAGTTAGGAAGATTATTTAAGAGATTTATGATATTCCTTGCATCAGTTGTGAATCTCTACAGAATGGAGAGTGTTCAAGGTTTTCAGTAATGGCAGCAGATTTAAGAATTAATGGAATACTGAAATGTAAAAGAGAAAAAAAACATTTACGAAAAAGTAATTATATATATATATATATATATATATATATATATATATATATATATATATATATATATATGTTAAACTCTGTCTTAATTATTGAGAAGCTTTATTCAGGATATATGCAACGAAATGTGTCATACTGCATATAGATAATAAAACTTTTACTCTATAAAAATGTCTACATGAAGAATTGAGAAAAGAGTTTAAAGAAACGTACATTTTGATTTATGCTTATCACTTCATACAGGGTGATCCCTCAAAATGTCACTCATGGAATCGTTTAGAAAATTCACAATTCTTTCTGCAATGCATCTATATTTGGTAATCATCTCATCAGCAGGAGGTGTGATCCTGAATGGGCTTCACACTCACCGGACCATGCCCCACCCTCTCCTCGATTTTATCTGCCATGTTATCTCAAAGAAAATGTCTATCAAACCAATCCGCAGACTATTCCTGAACTGAAGGACAAGAGAAGAGCGGGTCAGAACCGTATCTAGAATCGTAATAAAACAAAGTCAGTTGGACATTCGTGACTGAAAGTTGGACGAATGACGCATAGACTGAATTTATTTGTACCAAATATGGTTTAAATGCAGAAAGGATCCTAAATTTCTTTAACAATTCCATGGGCGATATTTTTTTTCCCTACAATTATATATATATCATATTATGTAAATGTATATATATATATATATATATATATATGTATATACTAATGATAATAGAATTAACGATTAGCGAAATATCGTAGTGATCTATCTCGATAAAATAAAGCTCAATACGTTGAGTAGAGCAATCAATATTAAAGAAAGAAAGATGAAGATAAAGAATTGTACATAAATTAATACAAATTTTATTACATCGAAAGTTTAGATGCAAGGAGTTACATTAATCCTTAAACCATGGTTTTTCAAAGATAAAACTCTTCTCGTCAGAGGATAAATCTGGTAATATGGTATTTATAACAATTAAATATTACCTAGTTCCATTTCACTTTGAAAAAATTGAAGAATATAAACCAAAAACCGAAACTTTCGATGTAATAAAATTTGTATTAATTTATGTACAATTCTTTATCTTCATCTTTCTTTCTTTAATATATATATATATATATATATATTATATGAGAAAGGAATGATGAGAGTAATCCGACGTTATGGGAAATGAAAAAGGAAAAACCAAGAGATATTTTTTTTTTTTAATATATATTCATCAACGTTTCGTCTTTATTTGTAAGACTTCCTCAGGATGATAATTCTAAGAAAAATGTCATGCAAGTACATCGAAATATTGGGTTGACATGATGGGTCGATAAGAAAAAGTAGTAGCCGTGGCTGCTGACAGCGCTGGACCAAGGTCCTGGCTGAGAGAAGTCAGTGGCAGAGAGTGAAATGAATGTGGATGGCTGTGAGTGAAAAAGGGGAGGGGTGGGAGTGTTAGTGAATTTGTCTTAGGGTGGGGAATGGGGTGCTGAGGTTTTTGTCGTGGTGAGGTGTAGCATGGATAGTATATATTTATATAATTATTTTTATTGGTGATTGCAGCATTTGTTGTTTTTTTTTTGCTTACTATTATTTCGATTGTCTCACTTCCTTAGTGATTAAGATGCAGAAAATTGCATTATTAGTCGCCCTTAACTTTATAGGACGTATTTTTCGTTAATATATATATTTTTATTAATTTTATACATACATGAATTACGTTTATGTACGTATAAAATTAATATATATATATATATATATATATATATATATACACACACACATACATACATACTAGAAGAGTACCTTTCCCAGACGGGTAAAATCAATTCTTTGAACAAAACAGTTTTGCACCACTTTTATGTTCCCATATCAAGATTATCAGATGATAAAGATATAATGTCACAAAACCTTATGTTTAGAGTCCAATTTTGATCAAAATCAATCATATGATTTTGATTCTAGAAAATGTCTAAAATTTAAGGCTTAGCTTAAGGGGTCTTAAGAAGAAATTCAAATTCAGGGAATCTTGCTTAATGGTGTCTAATGATTATGGATCAAATCCAATACAAATTTTAAATATTTGATTTTTCAAATATATTATGTCCTCTAAAAACTCTTAAAAATATTACAAAGAAACTGAAATTTGGGGAATATTTATTAATGGATGTCTAATACCTATTGTTAAAATTTCGCAAAACTTGGAGGAATCTGAATTTTCATGAAAAGATTCCACCCTATTTTTACCTTCTTTCTCATGAAACTAAATATAGCCCACATTTGGACCCCGTGCATTTAAAAAAAAGCTGTGTTTAAAAATTCATAATGATCAGTTACTTAGTTTAGGAGTGAATCTTGTACATCTTAACATATAAACATACCTAACTTTATATAGATAGAGATACATACATAGACTCTATTAAAAGGGTATATAGCATTTAATTAACTGAATATTTTGACTTAAAATCTTTTAATTTCATGTATCAAAATGATCGTCTAATTTTTGTTTAGGTCTTAAACTGAACTGAAATGAAATGAAACGTCTTTTCAACAGGATTTTCGAATAGATTAGGAAATGGTGACGGTACAGATCGTTGTTGTTCAGTCAGATCTTATTAATTTATGTATTTGTTTGGGCGTCTCCCCTTTAGCTATCTTCTCAATTCAACTGTTTAAAAAAAACAAAAAAAAAACAAGCCGTGCGTGCGTGGTCCCCCTCTGTATGTGACTAGATGTGGCAAGTGTAAAATGCAATCAATTTGGGGCATTTTGACCCCCCCTTTGAACCCCTAGGGGCGCGAACCAGAATATTTCTGAGGTCAAGGGTGCTCATTTTATATCCAGAACAATTGCCTCTACATTTTGGCCAAATTTCAGAAAAATTGAATGGATGGATCAAACGTTATGGGAGAAAAGGGTAATTTTTTGCCATTTTGTGTGTTTTTGACCCCCTGGGGGCGCGAACCAGATTTTTTCCAAAGTCAATGATACGTAGTTTCTATTAGGAACAATTTCCTCCACATTTTGGCCAAGTTTCAGAGAAATTGAATTGATGGATGAAAAGTTATGGGGCAAAAAATGTCATTTTTTGCCATTTCAGGGCCTTTTGACCCCCTGGGGGGGGGGGCTAACCAGATTTTTATTTCAAAAATCAGAGAAGGTCACTTTCTAACCTGACCAAAGTTACAACTTCATGCAAAATTTCAGAGAAATTCAATAGATGGTTGCAGAGAAAAATCCGGATGGACGGACATGCCTCAAAACATAAGTCCCCCGATTTTATAAATCAGGGGACCAAAAAAAATTAAACTCTTAGTGTAATGTATCACTTTAACCGATACATATCCCCTCTGCTATGAGTAAGATAGTAGGATAGATTATATCCTCAAGCCTTGGAAGAGCAATCTATTTTAGGGGAAGTAAAACTTTGAAATAACACCAGCTCTGCTGACAGCGAATATGGATAAGTCCTTCAGAAAGCGGCCGCAAATCATTGCAAGTAATTAGCGAAGGAAATCATGAATAGCGGGGGGAAAAAAACGATCGAGGGATTTGGTAAAACCATGATTGCTGATGTCTGCAACAGGTTTGGCGTTTAACCAACCATTAGATAATCAAGACGTTTTCATGCTTTTCCACTTCATTTACATGCAAAGTTTTCCCTAACGGACATGTTTTTATCAATATAATGAAGACGTCTATAGTTTCATTGCCTTCAAAATATGAGATATTTGAAGCAAACGCAATCTAAAAAGTCCCCAGTTCATCATCATCAGCAGCAATTATCTGAGAAAATCTCAAAGAAAAAGAAAGATATCATTTCCAATTGGAAACCTCCCAAATAAGTCTTGAATACCATTTTTCACTCTCACGAAATGGTTTATGCATAATCTACTGAGGCTTCCATAGCTTTTGCACCAGTATGAACTTTGTATAGGAGATTCAAACTTTATCAATCTTCAAATGCGACCTTGCAACTCTATGAAAGGCTTTGTTTGTCAGTCAGTCTGTTATGCTTCAGTTTGAAACAGCATTTTCATTATTTTTTCATGCTGAAGATTGAAATAGGATTTTCGTCAGTCTGTCAAGTTGAAATAGAATTTTCATCGCTAAATTTGAAGATTGAGTCGACAGCGATCCTAAGAATCAACTAACGCTTTATGATAATAATGCATGGTTTGAATTAGAGTCGAACACTTTAGTTCGACAGATATAAGGTTTAAAAGACATGTTTGTAATATGGTCTGTGGTCAGAAGGATGCATGTTCTTACCACCTCTGAGTCACCAGTGTTATGGGATTGAAGTGTTTCTTGATTTATTAACACGAGAGGTAGCATAGACGTACAACAAATAAGAAGACTCGTATTAAAATAAATAAATGTGTCACATGACTACTAGTTTACTTAGAATACGATATGTGTTACATGAATACTGGTTTAGTTTAAATAATCCCGGGCAAAGGCAGATCGGGACAGCTAGTACTGAAATAAACTGAGCAGCATAGATGTACAACATAAGTACAACAAAGAAGGCTCGTATTGAAATAAATAAATGTGTATTTTTGTGTTACATTAATACTAGTTTAATTTGTATGTGCTTTGAAATGTCTTAATATGTGGGTGTTTGTTTTGGTGAGAAGTTCAGTGTTGAGAACGGCGTTTGAATTTTTCAATCTATGAGTCTTCCTGGAACGATAGCTTGCGTCCATTTAACTTGGCTTTGAAATTACTACTGGCTTGGTTAGTTTCGTTTGGGGGGAAGGAAAACACATTCTTTACTATACTAGAAAAAGGGAAGAAAAAATTGGCGCGAAACAGCCAATTTCCTAAGTTTCCCACCAGTTGCATCAACTCCAAAGTTCTGTGGATCTTTTAAACACAGCATGGGTGTCAAATGACTGGCAGAGCAACCAATCGGAATGCACGTTTTTATCTTAGTACGGGACGACATTTGGTGCCGTGACCAGGATACCACATTTGATACCTCAAGACGCAGAATTCAACCCTGAGATATATCCTTGACATGCACATACTGAAGAAAAAAGCAACACCAAGAAATCTCCATGGCACATCCAGACCCAGGATTCTACACATAGCTTCTAGCAAGAACATGGATGCTCAAAAAAAAAAAAATGTTCCAGAAAGTTAGGGAGAGGGGACAAGAAAAAAACACCTGATCTTCTAATTTGTAAGTACAACTGGGATGATTTTAATTTTTATATACGTTTAAAACGGAAGTAAACCACGAAACTAAGGACATAAAACAGAACTTAAATAGTATTTCATCAACAATTAAACAATTAAACAAAATGATACATAAAGAACAAAGAAATTTATGTATATAGTAAGCTATGAAAATATATTTATGACAATTAAGCTACACAGAGGCTCCTGCATTTCATCCCCAGGGGAATCTCCAGGCTACATGAAATAGTAATATATGTATATATATATATATATATATATATATTATATATATAATTACTATTTCATGTATCCACATAAAATTTTATACGTAGATATAATTTTTTATGTATCAATTTTCATGTATTTACTTCAACAGTGCTCGATACTTAAGTAGAGCTAGGTAGTAATCTATGAAAATATAGTTATGGCAATATATATATATATATATATATTGTATACACACATAATATGACAAGATAGAAATAAAACCAAAAGAATTAAAAAGAGAAATTAACAACTTCTCTCTCTTCCTCCACTTAACAAAATAATTGCAAAATGTTTTAACAAAGAGGATTAAATGTTAGATATTTTAATAAAATAATGTAATTGATATGATTTAAAATAATGATAATGAAGAATGTAGCTCTGAAAAAAAAATGCTCAATAAACTAACAGAAAATTTCAGACTTTAAGCGATGATTATTTACTGGTGCCAAAGTTCATTCATTTAAAATTTGCCGTTCGTTTATACAAAAAAGGATGAATGAACAATATCATGAGTTTATGGAAGGAATTACTACAAAATTGTACTACGAAAAAGGAAGAGTTGAGAATAGTTTTAACTATTAATTGTAACTGTGTTGGATTATGTGTATGCGTTACAAAAAAGTTTCCATCATGCGAGCATTCATTTACTGTACATGCAAAATAGACACATCACCTTGTAGTATTAATTATGAAGCCAGATACGTCCTCTGGGGAAGTGTCGCTCGGAGCACATCCACTTCGCTAGTCTCTCTCTACTCTATTGTTATTTTCATGGTAGCTGCTTAACTGGGTTTCAATCTCTGCCCCCCCCTGTAAAACATTCACAGCAAGAACTCGTCTAGTTATAACAACGGCAAATCACTTTTCTTTCTCTGTGTACCTAAAACCAAACGAAACTTCCATGAACAAAGTTTCTTTCCTAGAACACCCCATCTGTGGAACAAGGTACCACAAGTCTGCTTCTCAAATGACTATAATAGTCGTCTTCAAGTCTAATGTAAACAAATACTTGTTGAGCCGTCCCCTTTGATAATTAATTCCTCTTAAGTAATCTTCTCGCCATCCCACCCATTTGTTTTCGATCCTCTCGTGGAGGCGATCATAGTCCAACTGACTATCTCTTTCACCCTTGTCCTCGAGTGGCTCCATGTCTTGATAAGAGGTGACACATCAGTAAACACATTCACAGCAAGAACTCGTCTAGCTATAACCACAGCAAAGTACTTTTCTCTCTCTTTGTACCTAAAACCAAACGGAACTTCCATGAACAAAGTTTCTTTCCTGGAATTGTAGGAACAAAATCTCACAGGGCTGCTTTCCTGCCGAATACATAATGGTCGTCTTTAAATCTAATGTGAACAAATACTTGTTGAGCCGTCCTCTTAAATAATGAAACTGTTCATTCCACATATCGTTTCAAATCTTCAGATTATAGCAATCATCATCCAAGACTATCTCTTTAACCCTTATCCTTGAATGACGTCCAGGCCTTGATAAGTCATGACCCATTAATAAAAAAATATTTAGCAGCATGTTTGTTGACACATGTCATTGACATATGAGGTTCACCAATTATTTTGCTTTGGTTGTGGAAAGGATTTACTTGGTAATGAATGCATTCATAAGTAATAATGGTTTTAATATTCGACGTATTGACATTTACATAAAAATAATGAACAGAAAAAGATGGTGATTTGATGGTGTGGGAACTGATGAGACATCCAAGTGTTTAATCCCATGAGAAACTTATTAGTGTGTGTACAGGAGTATTGAAAAGGAAAAATTCTAATAGCCATTTGTTGAATTGTTTTGATAGATAGCTCCTGTCCCATCGTCACAATGTTGCATCCTTGTGCTGGTTTTACAAATACTTCAATGGATTGTGCTCCGATGAACTGACTACTTTGGTGCCCCCTCGATGTAAATACGCTAGACCAATTCGACAATCAGGACTGATCAGGACTCCCAGTTTAGTTTAAATTTGCCCAAATATGTATATATCATATGTACAAATAACTCATCCACCAAGTTCTGAGATAACATTTTGTTCACGATTTTACTACCGGAGTAACCATGATCTCCTCACAATTGCGTCGAGCAGTGAATATGGTGAACTTGAGAGCTCCTGTATCACCACCGCAATGTTGCATCCTTGTGCTTGTTTTGCAAATACTTCAGTGGATTGTGCTCTGATGAACTAGCTGCTCTAGTGTCCCCTCGACGCAAATACACTAGAACAACCCGACAATCAGCTAGGTCCCATCTATTCACTGTGGAGGTCCCCCAAATGCCGAAGAGCGCTTTCTACTCCAGTAGCTTCTTTCCTCGTGCTACCGGCCCCTGGAACTCCCTCCCTGCTCCTTGTTTCCCCAACTGTACCGACGTGCAGAGGTTTAAAACTAATGTAAACAGACATCTTGCTGCACAGCTCCCAACTTAGGATGACACCCAAAACCTACTACTTAATTCTCAGTAGCCCCTTACGTCTACAGTGGCGGCCTGCCTTGTTTGGGGTGAAATATGTTTAAAAAAAAAAATAAAAATAAAATAATGAAGGAACTAAATGATCATCAAATAATGGAATTACGGAAATACGGGGATGGGGGGGGGGGGAAATAAAAAATAAAAAAGGGTTGTCCATGGAATGGTAACATCGAAAAAACAAAAACAAACAAAAAATTCGCTTTTATTAAACCTTTTAAACACAAGTGTACACCTTCTGCATCGATCTACTTTGGAATTACATTTGTTTATGAAAAACTAATAAACTATGCTGACATTGTCCGTTGACTGGTGTCATAAAATTCCTAACAAAATTGCATTTATTAATTATTCAACAAATGGATTCGCCTGTTGATTTTATTGCTTCAAGTCTTTTATTCTTCATCAGTAAATTACATCTCTTGCCCCATTGCGTTACGGTGTTCTGAGTTACAATCATGCTAACTAAAGGGGGGGGGTAGACAGAATTATATATTTTGCTTTAAGATGCTTATTTATATAACAGAAAGATATATTAGATTTCCTCACCTACTAATGATTAGAAAAGTGAGCGCATGTTAACCTCCAGAGACTCTATAAACAAAATTATTAAAGTTAAGTCGAGTTCATATTTTCTTTCTTTCTGGATTTTCATATGAAAGTTATTTCTATACATTATGGCAGAGTATATTTTATTTGATATCCTTTATTTGTAATCCAACCTGATATTATTATCATTACCAACATGTTCTGTGGAAATTCCATGGTAAATTAAAAATATTTTTTTTTTATTTTTACATTTAAAAAATATTTTTAATAAATCATAACAAAAATACTTACCCCACACACTCACTTAGTAGAATTAGTCTCTTCCTCATACACATCCTTCCCGCTGTGCGTTTCATACCTCCCTTCCTATATCTGCATGTATTTTTGTGTAGGTGACTGCCTGCTGACGGGTGAACACTGCTGGGCGCCGAGCGTGACAGTTGTTTGTTCATGTGCTCATACAGAGGGAAGATAGGTAAGTGCTGATATAGAAATCATTATATAGACTTAACAGAGACGCATTTTATTAAATGCTAGCTGTTCCTGCCCGGCGTAGCCACGGAGTCTCGTTACTTTCATTTTTGTTCAATTTCGTCTTTGTTTTTAAAACTCTTTTTTAATAATTAAAAAAAAAAATAATAGGATTTTGAAAATTAAATGTAATTATTATGGCATCGTTTGGTCATTAAATTTGTAATTGAACTAAATTGTTATAAAATTAAAACTAATTTTGTCATCGCAATGTTTTAAACTCTATAAAATTATCGGATGTAAACTGCTTCCAAAACGTTCAATCTGTTAATACATGAGGATTTGTTAAGAATTTTAAAGCCAGAAATTACCTTTTATTCAGTGGTTTAAATGCATCCAAATTCCTTTCAAATTTCGAATGGTTACAAAATTTAATTCTGTTTTTTTTTTTTTTTTTTTTTTTTTTTTTCAACTATTAAGAAAAAATTAGAATTGCTGACTCGTTTACAAAGAAACCGAAATGGATTCTGATAGATTCAATTTATTTTGCAATTAAATAATTTTCTTTCAGTAGTTTTTAATAAGATATTTTTGGTACTTTATGCTATTGCATTTTTGATTTCAGTAAATAATCGATTAATTGTAAATAAAAATACTGTGTAAGTCACGTAGAGACGAGAAACACACACACACGAGAAGTGGTCACACCATTTCATTAGTATAGAGATTTTCCTAATACGTTTTTATTCTATAACAAATTAGTTTAAACTGATATTCTTAAATAGAATAAAATAAAAACAAGTTTTCACATGAAATACTAACAATATTTTAATCAAATTATAAAAATATAAAACATTTTGTTTTTTTACTATATTTTTGCAAAACTTTACATGTATATTATTTTAGACAAGTGTACACTTCCGTCAAAAAATGGCAGAAAAAAATCCTTCGCTAGTATTCGCACTAATATTCATATTCATATAAAATGACATGTGAATCGCTGAACTTAAAAACAGAAGTAAGAAAGAAAGCAAGGTTTAAACAAAAGATGAAGGAAGAAACGTATAAATCAGAAAGTAAAAAAGGAAAACATCTCATTATAGAAATAGAGTGAAGGCGGTGTTGTCTGACTTGTTATTTGCTTTCTCAATTCCCTTGAATAGATTTGCCCGCTTGATTTGTTTTTACTTGCAAACTTTTATAAGAAGGGGCATAAATATTAATATATATATATATATATATATATATATTTTTTTATGTGTTTTTACTAAGAATTTTTTTTTTAAACGTATTGTCTTTATAATAACTTAAATGTTTCCAATTTTAAGCACAATGAAGTTGTATTACAAGATTCAGAGCATATATATGTTAATTTTGAATTCCACTGACCATGGGGAATCAATCCAAAACCATCATTTTCATTAGCCTTTACAATCTTTTTATTTCTGTATTTTGATGAGTTTTGGCTTTTGTACTTCAATTTTCCCAACTTTTATGAGGAACTTCACCTATTGTGTTTTTGATGTAACATGTTCTTTCACAATTCAACAATATGTAATGATGATTGACAAGGTTGGACTAAAAAAATATGCTTAACCAATTTTTGCCATGAAAATGAAAAACGTTAAATTTAAAAATATATATTTTTGAGCATAAAATGAGAAGTATAAATCCTCATCGAAATACGAAAATAAAGAGATTTTAAAAGTTAATGAAAATTATGGTTTTCGATTGATTCCCCATGGTCAGTGGAATGCAAAATTAATATATATATATATATATATATACATTATGTAGGTATGTATGTACATATGGCGTGTACGTGTTTATGCATGCCTGTGTACGTGCGTGATGTCGTCTCCGACCTTGGTCTGTGTCTATTTTCAAATCCCCTTTTTTAGGTCCCCCCCACCCACAATATACATTAGTTGCTAGACAGTAAGTGTGATCACCCAAAGAGAAGAGGGAGGGTTAATACTGGTAATCTTTGACACGACCCGATTTTTTAGAAACATGAACCCCCACCTCCTCCATCTATGCCCGCTTTTACAATTTCTACTTATACATATGCCCCCCTTCCCTGTCTGTAATAAATTATGCAATTCCCCTCTCACTTTATACTTATAGATTAGATATGCTTCAAATTTCCCCCTCTCTCTAAATATGTATTACATA